>JAJAGP010002235.1:0-126974 GCA_025084515.1 Ancistrus triradiatus
TATATATATATACACACATACATATACACACATACATACACACACGCACGCACGCACGCACGCACGTACATATATATATATATGTGTGTGTGTGTGTGTGTGTGTGTGTGTGTGTGTGTGTGTAGCAATGTGATGTTGGTGGATGGAGCGAGACATGATGTCCCAGATGTGCTCAATCGGATTCAGATCGGGGGAACGGGCGAGCCAGTCCATAGCTTCAATGCCTTCATCTTGCAGGAACTGCTGACACACTCCAGCCACATGAGGTCTAGCATTGTCCTGCATTAGGAGGAACCCAGGACCAACCGCACCAGCATATGGTCTCACAAGGGGTCTGAGGATCTCATCTCGGTACCTAATGTGTTACGTGGGGAACTAAGGGGCAGACGAAAATGCAGGTCTGGTATAAACAAAAACTAGATTTATTGACAGGTTCCCAAAAAGTATACCACAAATAAGCCAAGATCCCCTCAAGGGAATGATACCAAAACCTAAAGAACAAACAATACCACAATAAACAGAAATAATGAATAACGAGGAACCAAAAATCACAACAACTATAATGGGTGACACGGAGGAAGCAACACAAAATAATATGACCCAGAACACTGCACAAAAATACACAGGAGAAGAAAAACAATAATAATAAATGGGCTATGAGGAAAAACCGGGAAAACCACGGAAACAAACACTAGGCTAGGGAAGCTATGAAGCTAATGAAGGAACAACGGAGAAATAATGCCAGATTGGAAAAACGTGCAGGACACACAGGGGCTTAGGAAAGCCACAGGTAGGCTATGGAAAGCCACAGAAGGCTAGGAAAGTCACAGGAGAGCTAGAAGGCTTAGGAAAGCCACAGAAGGCTAGGAATCTTAGGGAAACCACAGGAAGGCTTAGGGAAGCCACAGGAAGGCTAGAAGGCTTAGGGAGGCCACAGGTAGGCTAGAAGGCTATGGAAAGCCACAGAAGACTATGGAAAGCCACAGAAGGTTTAGGGAAAACTACAAATAAACAATACTCCAGGCCAAATAAACTACTGGAAACAATCCTGGAAAACAAAAACTTACAAAAATAATAACAACCGGCAAAATAAGCTATGGGAAGCTATACCGGAAAAGAAGCTACAAATGATAACCCTAAACACTGGGTATGTAAGCTACAGATAACTGAGGAAGCTAAACCGGCTACGCCATATCATGAAACGAAAACACAACACAGCAACTCACAGAGCGGATCCGACCGGCAAACAGGAACAAACACGCAATAACCATAGGAACAAAAATGAGGCAATACACCGACCATAAAAAGAAAAAATTAGGTAATGCTCCCGCACCAGCAGAGAAGTCTATGCGCTTTAAATAGAGTCTTCAAAACGAAAGTCAAATGAGCATCAGGTGCGGGCGCCGCCATACTGGATCCAGAGACTTCAAAATAAAAGTCACGCAAAACACGGGGCAGGGCACGAATCCTAACATAATGGCAGGCAGGCTACCTCTGGCGAGCACATGGAGGACTGTGCGGCAATCCAAAGAAATGCCACCCCACACCATTACTGACCCACTGCCACACCGGTCATGCTGAAGGATGTTGCAGGCAGCAGATCGCTCTCCACGTCGTCTCCAGACTCTGTCATGTCTGTCCCATGTGCTCAGTGTGAACCTGCTTTCATCTGTGAAGAGCACAGGGTGCCAGTGGCGAATTTGCCAATCCTGGTGTTCTCTGGCAAATGCCAAGCGTCCTGCACGGTGTTGGGCTGTGAGCACAACCCCCATCTATGGACGTCGGGCCCTCATACCATCCTCATGGAGTCGGTTTCTAACCGTTTGTGCAGACACATGCACATTTTTTGGCTTGCTGGAGGTCATTTTGCAGGGCTCTGCCAGTGCTCCTACTTTTCCTCCTTGTACAACGGCAGAGGTAGCGGTCCTGCTGCTGGGTTGTTGCCCTCCTACGGCCTCCTCCACGTCTCCTGTTGTACTGGCCTGTCTCCTGGTAGCGCCTCCAGCCTCTGAACACTACGCTGACAGACACAGCAAACCTTCTTGCCACAGCTCGCATCGATGTGCCATCATGGATGAGCTGCACTACCTGAGCCACTTGTGTGGGTTGTAGAGTCCGTCTCATGCTACCACGAGTGTGAAAGCACCATCAAAATTCAAAAGTGACCAAAACATCAGCCAGAAAGCATAGGTACTGAGAAGTGGTCTGTGGACTCCATGTGCAGAACCACTCCTTTATTGAGTGTGTCTTGCTAATTGCCAATAATTTCCACCTGTTGTCTATTCCATTTGCACAACAGCATGTAAAATTGATTGTCAATCAGTGTTGCTTCCTAAGTGGACCAGTTGATTCACAGACGTGTGATTTTAATTGGAGATAATTGTGTCAAGTGTCCCCTTTTATTTTTTGAGCAGTGTTATATATAGTGGGCAAAAAAAAAAAAGTATTTAGTCAGCAATGATGTGCAAGTTCTCCTGCGGAGAAAGAGAGGTCTGTAATTTTCATCATAGGTATACCTTCAAACTATGAGAGACCAAAATGAGAAAAACCAAATCCAGGAAAATCACATTGTAGGATTTTTAAAGAATTTTAATTGTAAATCATGGTGGAAAATAAGTATTTGGTCACCCACAAACAAGCAAGATTTCTGGCTCTCACAGACCTGTAACTTCTTCTTTAAGAAGCTCTTCTGTCCACCACTTGTTACCTGTATTAATGGCACCTGTTTGACCTCGTTATCTGTATAATAGAAACCTGTCCACAGCCTCAAACAGTCAGACTCCAAACTCAACCATGGCCAAGACCAAAGAGCTGTCGAAGGACACCAGGAAGACAATTGTAGACCTGAACCAGGTTGGGAAGAGTGAATCTACAATAGGCAAGCAGGTTGGTGTGAATAAATCAACTGTGGGAGCAAATGTAAGACATACAAAATCATTGATAATCTCCCTCGATCTGGCGCTCCACGCAAGATCTCATTCGTGGGGTCAAAATGATCATGAGAACGGTGAGCAAAAATCCCAGAACTACACAGAGGGACCTGATGAATGACCAGCAGAGAGCTGGGACCATCGTAACAATTCTACCATCAGTAACACACTTCGCCGAGAGGGACTCAGATCTTGCAGTGCCAGGCGTATCCCCCTGCTTAAGCCAGTACATGTCCAGATCCATCTGAAGTTTGCCAGAGAGCATATGGATGATCCAGAAGTGGATTGGGAGAATATCATGTGGTCAGATGAAACCAAAATAGAACTTTTTGGTAAAAACTCAACTGGAGGAAAAAGGAGTTGCATCCCCAGAACACCATACCTACTGTGAAGTATGGGGGTGGAAACATCATGCTTTGGGTTTGTTTTTCTGCAAAGGGGACAGGACGACTGATCCGTGTTAAGGGAAGAATGAAAGGGGCCATGTATTGTGAGAGGTTAAGCCAAAACCTCATTCCATCAGTGAGAGCATTGAAGATGGAACGTGGCTGGGTCTTCCAGCATGACAATGATCCCAAACACACCACTCGGGCAGCGAAGCAGTGGCTCCGGAAAAAGCATTGCAAGGTCCTGGAATGGCCTAGCCAGTCTACAGACCTCAACCCCCATGGAAAATTTGCTGAGGGAGTTGAAAGTCTGTGTTTCCCCAAAACATCACTGCTCTAGAGGAGATCTGCATGGAGGAATGGGCCAAAATACCAGCTACAGTGTGTGCAATGCTGGCAAAGACTTACAGGAAACGTTTGACCTCTGTCATTGCCAACAAAGGTTATGTTACAAAGTATTGAGATGAACCAAATTTATTGACCAAATACTTATTTTCCACCATGATTCACAATTAAATTCTTTAAAAATCCTTCAATGTGATTTCCTGGATTTTTTTTTCTAATTTTGTCTCTCATAGTTGTCTCTCATATGATGAAAATTACAGACCTCTCTCAGCTTTCTAAGTAGGAGAACTTGCACGATCAGTGGCTGACTAAATACTTTTTTGCCCCACTGTATAAGTATCTCTTTACCCTAGATTTAAAAGTTTGGAGAGTGTCTGAATCTTGAACTAAAGTGGGAAGCTTATTCCATAGTTGTGGAGCCATGTATGAGAAAGCGTTTCCCCCTGCTTTTTTAATTATAGGAACTAAAAGAAGTCCCACACCCTGCGAATGAAGTAGAAAAGCTGGATTGTAAGAGCTCACTCAGATAATGTGGGGCCAGGCCATGTAGAGCTTTATAGGTTATAAGAAGTATTTTGTAATCAATGCAGAATTTAACTGTTATCCAGTGCAGTGATGATAGAACAGGACTGATATGATCAAATTTCTAATTCGAGTTAGCGCTCGAGCAGCTGCATTCTGAACTAGTTGAAGTTTATTTCTAGATTTACTAGAGCATCCAGTAAGTAAAGTGTTACAGTAATCCAAACCTTGAGGTTACAAATGTATGAACCAATTTCTCTGCATCATTTAAAGAGAGGATATTTCTAAGTTTAGCAATATTATGTAATTGAAAGAATGCAATTTGAGTGATGTTGCTAATGTGCGCATCAAAGGAGAGATCTAAATCAAATATGACTCCTAAGTTTTTACAGATGGACTGGGCAATACTGGACAGCCATCTAGATTTAGGATAGATGTAGCCAACCTGTCTTTCACAGCCTTGGGTCCCACTAATAAAACCTCAGTTTTATCTGAGTTAAGTAAGAGAAAATTAACTGAGATCCAATCTTTTATTTCCTTTACACAATTCTCAGGTTTGCTGGCTGTCATTTGGTTTGGCTGATATGTATGGCTGTGTATCTTCTGCATAGCAGTGGAAACTAATGCCATGTTTATGAATAAGCACGGCCAAGCACAGACCCCTGAGACATGCCATACTTCACTTTTGAGAGCTTAGAGCGTAGATTATTTACATGGTAAACCGGTTGGTCAAGTAGGATTTTAACCAAGAAAGTGTCAATCCCTAAAGTATTTTTTAGTCTATTCAGTAAAAGACATCATCTACAGTGTCCAATGTTGCACTTAAATCTAACAGAACAAGAAAAGAAACACATACATTATCTGAGGACATTACAAAATCATTTAGTACCCTAATTAATGCTGTTCTATGTACTGTGATGTGGCCTGAATCCAAACTGAAATTTTTCATAAATACCGTTACATTGGAGGTAACTGCAGAGCTGCTTATAGATGGCTTTTTCTAAGATTTTGGAGAGGAAAGGTAGATTTGAAATTGGTCAATAAGTTCATATCACACAAGGGTCAAGATTGGCTTTTTTAATCAGTGAATCAGTGGAAAAGATTTGGGCACATAACCAAAGGTAAGGGATGAATATAAAATAATTAGCAGTGGATCTATAATACTAGGTATCACTTCTTTGAGTAAATGTGTAGAAATTAGAACTAATAAACATGGACAGAACCAGAGTGGATACACTGATTAATACGATGAGCTATAGGAGAGGAGAAAGCAGAGAGACAGGATTTAAGAAGAGCAGTAGGAGCCGAGTCAAGTTGACAAAAAGAGGATGAAGGCTTAGATATGATTTCTGTGACTGTAGAAAGCGACAAGATGGTCAACATTTGGAGTACATTGGGAGAAAAAGAACTGTGCTACAGCAGGGAACTGCTGGTAGATGCTGTTAATTTTGTCACTAAAGAAATCCTGAAAAACCTGACCCTGAGCAGGGGAACAATGGTGTGGTGGGATGAAGAAGCTTATGAATGGTCCTAAACAGAGTTTTGGGCCTGACAGAGCCACGATTTATTACAGATGAATAGTAGGCAGTGCGAGGAGTATTAAGGGCATCCTTGCAGATACAGATATGCTCCTTAAAAAGAGTGTGATGTACAGAGAGCCCAGTTTTCTTGTACAGGCATTCAAGTCTCATTCCATTAGCTTTCATTGCTCTGAGCTCATGGGTGAACCATGGGGAAGTATGAGATGCTGGTAGCTGTTTACTTGTGAGAGGTGCATAAAGGTTAAGTAATTTGGAAATCATATCACTGTGAAGTGAAACTATGTCATCAGGAGAGGAAAGTTTAGAAAAGTCTGAGAGAGAAGAAGTCAGAAGAGATTCAGAAAACAGATGAGAGTCAATAGAATTAAGATTACAGAAAGAGACAGTGGATTTCACATGAGGATTAGTAGTAGTAGGGGTTCTAACATAGCATTCAATAAGCTTACCTCAGCTTACCTCAGTAAAGCTGACCTCAGAACTTGATACAGAAGCATCATTGAGATCAACAGAACATAAGTCAAGGATATGACCATGACTGTGGGTAGGGAAATCAACTTGCTGAGTGAAACCAAAACATTCAAGGAAATTCGTCTGAAATTCAGTGGAACGTGAACAATTATTGTCAACATGAATATTGAAGTCACCCAGTAAAATAATAGCAGGACAGATAGAAGAGGCCATAGTAAGCAGTTAATTCAGATCAGACAGAAACTGAAGAGCAGATTTAGGTGGACGATAGATTAACAACAGAAGCAATTGAAATGAAGAGGAAACCCTTAAAGCCAAAAATTCACAAGCAGTAAACTCATGAAAAAGCACTTATTTAACCTTTAGACTGCTGGGAAATACCACAGCTAGACATCCACCTCTACTTGACAGACAAGGCTTAGACACAAATGTATAACCTGATGGTGTTAACAGATTAAAGTGGAGATAGTTCCCAGGCTGCTGCGAGGTTTCAGTCAGGAAAAGCAAGTCCAGATCTTTCTCAGTGATTAGATCATTTATCGATGACGCCTTATTAGTGATAGATGCTGGGGAGAAGCGGCAACAGCAAAGTGCATGGCGTACTCAACCAAAAGTGAAAAAACTGTAACAATAGTCTTCACAGATCAAATATAGAACTTTTTGTAGTTAATAAAATGTTGGGACAGTATGGAAATGCATATATGTATAACACTGTGTTTCTTACATTTACATTGACTTTTATTTCATTGCATGTACCTCAGATTTCATGTTTTGTCTCGTCAACTTAATTTCATTGGTTAATACACATCCATTCCTGCATTTCAGGTCTTCAACACATTCCAAATAAAGTTGGAACAGGGGCAATTTAGGTTTAGTAATGAGGTGAAAAAACTAAATAATTATGTGATTTCAAACACGTTGTCAATAGGTGACTGTAATTATGAGTTGGTACAAAAGCAGCAGCTATGAAAGTCTGAGTCTCTGAGGAGCAAAGATCGGCAGATGATTCCTAGTTTGTCAACAAATGTGTGAGATAATTATTGAACTGTTTAAAAACAATGTTCCTCAAATAAATATCGAAAGGGATTTGCATATTTCTCCCTTTACAAGTGCATAATATCATTAAACAATTGGATAGAAATGGCACTGCATCATGATCTGCCATTCAACCACATAGGCATGGGATTACTTTGGCGAGCCTTTGTCAAGCACGACAATAGTTACATTCACAAATGCCACTTAAAACTTTACTGTGCTAAAAGAATCCCCATGTTAACCATGTCCAGAAGCAGTGTCAACCTCTCTGATCTTGGAAGCATCTACGATGGACCATCACACTGTGTAAATGTGTATTGTGGACAGATGAGTTAGTATTCCGGCTCTTTTTTGGAAAAAAATGGGTGCCATGTGCTCTGGACACAGACAAAAAGGACCATCCAGACTGCTATCAGCAACAAGTCCAAAAGCTGTGTCAGTGCCTTTGGCAAAGGTAATTTACACTTCTGTGATGACCACATTAATGAAGAAAAGCACAATGAGATCTTAGAGTAACATATGCTGCCTTCAAGACATCATCTTTTCCAGGGATGTCTATGCATTTTTCAACAAGACAAATGCAAAACCACATGCTGCACACATTACAAAGGCATGGCTGTGGAAGAAGAGGGTACAGGTACTGGACTGGCCTGCTTGCAGTCCTGACCTGTCCCCAATAGAGAATGAATGGAGAATTTTTAAATAAAAAATGTGACAACAGTGGCCCCGTACTGTTACACATCTTAAAACGCGTTTGCAGGAAGAATCCTCTGTGCCAAAACATCTTTTGAGTGTGGTGAAAAAGAATGGAGACATTACAAAGTGCTAAATGCTTTACTGTCCCTCCTTTTTTGGGATGTATTGCATGCCTGAAATGCATTAATGGGTTTTATTAATAAATGAATTGAAGTTGACCAGACAAAACATGACATATCTCAGGTTCATACTGTCTGCAATGAAATAGAGTCAAAGTAAATTTAATAAACACTGTTTGTTTTTTATATGCATTTTTCATACTGGCCCAACTTTTCATGATTTGGGGTTGTACATAATACTTATACGAGCATGAAAAACAGCTGTTATTTGATTTGGCATCGACTGGACCTAGACTAAATCAATGTTCAGCCATTCTTGCATCAAATTAATTGCACAGTTCATTTTCAAGAGGATTCACATCTGGGGATTTTGCAGGCCAGTCCAGATGTGTGATTGCTCCTGAATGTTCATCATGGCATTGAGTCACATCTGCAGCCTTGTGAATGTGAGAGATGTTATCGTACAATACAGAGATGTAAATTACAATAACCCTAACCCCAACAGCTCAGTGTAGACATTGTGGTTCAAATTTACTGTCACCTCAACCAAAGAACCCATTTCTACATAATTAAAACACACCCAGAATATCACAGAACCTCCTTCAACTTGAACTCCACCTTGCAGGCAATACTCATTGAAGGGTTCCAGAAATCTTTCATGAACACAATGTCTAGCATCATTCACATACAAGCATAAATGAGATTTATATGATCAGATAACACATTCCCAGCCATCAAACAGGTAATTTTTTCTTTTTGCCCACTACAATGGGACAACTTTGTGAGCAAAAGGGAGTGAAGGTCCTTGCATGCCACTATGCTCAAATTTTTATGGTATGCATTTCCCTGAAGAGTGTTTTCTTAGAATTTTTTGTGAAGTACCTGTGTTTACTTCTAGAAGCGAAATGATTTTTATTTACAAGTCGTGAAAGACGCAGTTCCTGTCAATCAGTTTTGTCTTTTGGCCACAATTCTGACAAGAATCTTTTTGCCAATTTTGACAAGAATCATTAACATTTGCTTTGCGACCATTTTTCCACATATTGAATCTTCTCAATCTATGAATCCCATGGCACACCCCGCAGGTGTTTATAGCCTGACCATTGTTGTGTACCATCTGCAGGAGAATGAAGGTACTACCACCATAAACATGCAAGGTGCCTAATATTTTGCTTGGAAAGCTTGTATATACAGTACTGGTCAAACGCTTCTACACACCTTCTCATTCTTTCTTTATTTGTACATTCATATTGAAGACATCAGACTATGATGGAACATGTGGAATTCCAGTATGTGGTAAACAAAAAAGTGCTAAACAAATTAGAATATATTTTATACTTTCAATTCTTCAAAGTAGCCACCTTTTGCTTTGATGACAGCTTTGCACACTGTTGGCATTCTCTCAGTCACCTTCATGAGGTAGTCCTGTAATGGTTTTCCAGCAGTCTTGAAGAAGTTCCCAAATGTGCTGAGCACTCATGCCAAACCATCTCTGTTGGGTTTAGGTTAGCTGATTGTGGAGGCAAGGTCATCTGCCCATACCTAGCTTGGAGGTGTGTTTGGGGTCATTGTTCTGTTGAAAAAACTAATGGTTCAACTGTAAACCAGATGGGATGGTATGTCACTGAAAAATGCTGGGGTAAACATGCTGGTTAAATGTGCCTTGTATTTTGAATAAATGGCCAACAGTGTCACCAGCAAAGCACTCCCACATCATCATCGCACCTCCTCCTCCTCCTCCTCCTCCTCCATGTTTCACAGTGGGGGAAACATTTAGAAGCCACTCACCTTTTCTGTGTCACATAAGGATGTGGCAAGTGTAGCCAAAAATCTCAAATTTTGTCCAAAGTGCAGACTTAAACTGGTCTAATGTCTATTCCTTGTGTTCCTTGCCCCAAGCTATCTTCTTCTTGTTTTTCTATCCACAGTAGTGACTTGTGAACAACAGTTCGACCACGAAGGCCTGATTCAAGCAGTGCCATCTGAACAGTTGATGTTGAGATATACAGTTGTGTGAAAAAGTGCTTGCCCCCTTCCTAATTTCCATTATATTTGCATGATTGTCACACTTAAGTGTTTTGGAACATCAAACCAATTTAAATATTAGTCAAAAACAACACAAGTAAACACAAAACACAGTGTTTTAAATGAAGGTGTTTATTATTAAGGGAGAAAAAAAAATCCAAACCTACATGGCCCTGTGCAACCCCCCCTTATTAAAACACAACTTAACTATGGTTTATCTCACTTGAGTTCACTGTCTCTAGCCACACCCAGGCCTGATTATTGCCACACCTGTTCTCAATCAGGACATCACTTAAATAGGACCTGCCTGACAAAGTACACCAAAAGAACCTTAAAAGCTACACATTATGCCGAGATCCAAAGAAGTTCAAGAACAATTCAGAAAGAAAGTAGAGATATATCAGTCTGGAAAGGGTTATAAAGCCATTTCTAAAGCTTTGGGACTCCAGCGAACCACAGTGAGAGCCATCCACAAATGGCGAAGACATGGAACAGTGGTGAACCTTCCCAGAAGTGGCCGGCTGACCACAATTACCCCAAAAGCGCAGTGACAACTCATCCAAGAGGCCACAAAAGACCCCACAACAATATCCAAATAACTGCAAGCCTCACTTGCCTCAGTTAAGGTCAGTGTTCATGCCTCCACCATAAGAAAGAGACTGGGCAAAAATGGCCTGCATGACAGAGTTCCAAGACAAAAACCACTGCTGAGCAACAAGAACATTAAAGCTCGTCTCAGTTTTTCCAGAACACATCTTGATGATCCCCAAGACTTTTAGGAACACAGACTGCTGAGACAAAAGTTGAACCCTTTGGAATGTGTGTGTCACATTACATCTGGTGTAAAAGTAACACAGCATTTCAGAAAAAGAACATTATACCAACAGTAAAATAATTTGGTGGTAGTTTGATGGTCTGGGGTTGTTTTGCTGCTTCAGGACCTGGAAGACTTGCTGTGATAAATGGAACTATGAATTCTGCTGTCTACCAAAAAATCCTGAAGGAAAATGTCCGTCCATCTGTTCCTGACCTCAAGCTGAAACGAACTTGGGTTTTGCAGCATGTCAATGATTCAAAACACACCAGAAAGTCCACCCCTGAATGGCTGAAAAAAAACCAAAATGAAGACTTTGGAGTGGCCTAGTCAAAGTCCTGACCTGAATCCTATTGAGATGCTG
This sequence comes from Ancistrus triradiatus, assembly GCA_025084515.1. Lineage (NCBI taxonomy): Eukaryota > Metazoa > Chordata > Actinopteri > Siluriformes > Loricariidae > Ancistrus > Ancistrus triradiatus. Next base: position 11,246 of record JAJAGP010002235.1, read on the forward strand.
TTACATGACCTTACAGAGGCCGTTCATGCTTGAAAACCCTCCAATGTGGCTGAATTACAACAATTCTGCAAAGATGAGTTGCCAAAATTCCTCCACAATGCTGTAAAAGACTCGTTGCAAGTTGCTTGGTTGCAGTTGTTGCTGCTAAGGGTAGCCCAACCAGTTATTAAGTTTAGGGGGGAATCACTTTTCACACAGGGCCATATAGGTTTGGATTTTTTTGTCCCTTAATAATAAACACCTTAATTTAAAACTGCATTTTTGTGTTTACTTGTGCTGTCTTTGACTAATATTTAAGTTGGTTTGATGTTCCGAAACTCTGTGTGACAAACCTGCAAAAAAAATAGGAAATCAGTAAGGGGGCAAACACTTTTTCACACCACTGTATCTGCTACTTGAGCATTAGGTGGGCTCTAATCCAAGGTGCTGTTAGTTTGTGATAGTTGTGAAAAGAGTGATCAAAGCCAGGTGAGGGCTGGTGCAACAGCGCGTGCTTGAAGCGCATGGCTTAGTGTCACAAGGCATGAAGCGAAGCAATGGTGCAACAACTGTGTGAGCCACCACTTTCACGCGGAATGCACACTAAGACGCCACTATGTCAGTGCCACTGAAGTGCTGAGGATGATATACCAACCAAATACCACCTGATCTGTGCTGGCCCTGTGGTAGTCCTGACCTTTAGCAAGCAGAGTAAAGGGGACAAACAAAGTATATATAAAAACAGATCAACTACAGTCTGTAATTCCAGAACAACACTAGGTGAAACTGACAATGAGTGTAGAAACAAGGAGGTGATCATAATGATTTGCCTGAGCAGTGTATATAGTATTAGGGGTCATGCTTTGGCTGCTAGAGGCCACTGTTGATCCCTCATGGTGGCGTGAGAAGACTCAGCGCAATTGCACAGGCGCCAACCTAATTTCGCGTTCCGCGTGAAAGTGGCGGCTCACACAGTTGTTGCACAATTGCTTCGCTTCATGCCTTGCGACACTAAGCCATGCGCTTCAAGCACGCTCTGTTGCACCAGCCCTCACCTGGCTTTGATCACTCTTTTTTCAAGGGTTTTTTCTTTTACAAGGATATGTCTGGCGATTTGTAGATCATCAGTCGGAAGCAGACGGGAAATTACCCGGTAAAATAGGGTCTAGATGCTAGAGTAGGGCCAGTGTTTGTTTTATTTTTTTTTTAGTTTAATTTTGCCGACCCTTCTTCGTCTGTTTTGAGCTTTGCTTGCGGTTGCGGTTGCTCCTTTCCCTCACTCACGCCATCACCCCTCTTCCTGCTTCAAGATCAAGGGAAGTAAGTACGCCATACAATCTCATGTGCTGAAAAGGACACTGAGCTTCCTTAGTCTTGTCTTTTTCTTTCCCGCATCAGCCTCATGCTCCCTGAAACCTTGGGAGAACTGTGAGATGCTTTTGCGGACATTCCGCTCGGCCTAATGCTCCTGGAAATCTCGGGAGAACCGTGAGTCACCTTCGTGGATTCTCTGCGTGGGTATCCAACACTTTGCACATATGTGGACCTGTACGCTGTTGGCACAGTGGAGACACGTCGTAGACGTAACAGTGAATAGGAGCGCTTTACGCTTATGACGTACTTTTGCTTTATTGTTTAATTTTACCTTTTCTTTTTGGTGAAATCTTATTTCTTTATTTTTTTTTCAAATATATGTTGGTTCACCACTTCCATCTGGAGCTAATTGCATTTGGGTCCTAATCCTTATATTTTATTTTTTGGGTTTCCCTGCCTTTTAAACAGAATGGTGCGACCAACAAGAGGACCCAGCGTTAGCTCCTGGACCTCCAGTTTGGAGGTCCCCAGTCGCAGTAGACGGCAGATTTCTTTACCAGGGACCTGGTTGGCTTTTGGGGGGCCTTCCATTGACTGTGGCCAAGTCATGTACTCGGTATGACATCCCAGCCCTCCTAAGCTGCCCAGCCCTCGCCGCCATAGGCGCCATCTGGTGTTCAGGTAGTTCTTGATCTACCAACCACCTACCTGGACCCCCAGCCACTCACGCTTGCCCCGGAGCTGCCGCGCATTTTTGAGATTTTTCAGGGCTTCAAGGAGGTACAGTGGGGCAAAAAAATATTTAGTCAGCCACTGATTGTGCACGTTCTCCTACTTTTTAAATTACAGATAGGTCTGTAATTTTCATCATAGTTACACTTCAACTATGAGAGACAAAATGAGAAAAAAAAAATCCAGGAAATCACATTGTAGGATTTTTAAAGAATTTAATTGTAAATGATGGTGGAAAATAAGTATTTGGTCACCCACAAACAAGCAAGATTTCTGGCTATCACAGACCTACCTGTAAGTTCCTCCTTTAAGAAGCTTTTCTGTCCTCCACTTGTTACCTATATTAATGGCACCTGTTTGACCTCATTATCTGTATAAAAGACACCTGTCCACAGCCTCAAACAGTCAGACTCCAAACTCAACCATGGCCAAGGCCAAATAGCTGTCAAAGAACACCAGGTAGAAAATTGTAGATCTGCACCAGGCTGGGAATAGTGAATCTACAATAGGCAAGCAGGTTGGTGTGAATAAACTGTGGGAGCAATTGTAAGAAATAGAAGACATACAAGACCATTGATAATCTCCCTCAATCTCCCTAGATCTCATCTCATGGGGTCCAAATGATCATGAGAACGGTGAGCAAAAATGACCTGCAGAGAGCTGGGACCAAAGTAACAAAGACTACCATCAGTAACACACTACGCCGAGAGGGACTCAGATCCTGCAGTGCCAGGCGTGTTCCCCTGCTTAAGCCAGTACATGTCCAGGCCCATCTGAAGTTTGCCAGAGAGCATATGGATGATCCAAAAGAGGATTGGGAGAATATCATGTAGTCAGGTGAAACCAAAATAGAACTCAACTTGTCGTGTTTGGAAGAAGAAGAATGCTGAATTGCATCCCAAGAACACCATACCTACTGTGAAGCATGGGGGTGGACAGGACAACTGATCCATGGAAGAATGAACAGGGCCTTGTATCATGAGATTTTAAGCCAAAACCTCCGTCCATCAGTGAGAGCATTGAAGATGGAATGTGGCTGGGTCTTCCAGCATGACAATGATCCCAAACACACAGTTTTGGGAAAGAAGGAGTGGCTCTGTAAAAAGCATTTCAAGGTCCTGGAGTGGCCTAGCCAGTCTCCAGACCTCAATGTCATAGAAAATTTGTGGAGGGAGTTGAAAGTCCGTGTTGCCTAGCGACAACCCCAAAACATTACTGCTCTAGAGAAGATCTGCATGGAGGAATGGGCCAAAATACCAGCTACAGTGTGTGCAAACCTGGTGAAGACCTACAGGAAATGTTTGACCTCTGTTATTGCCAACAAAGGTTATGTTACAAAGTATTGAGTTGAACTTTTGTTATGACCAAATACTTATTTTCCACCATAATTTACAATTAAATTCTTTAAAAATCCTACAATGTGATTTCCTGGGTTTTGTTTCTCATTTTGTCTCTCATAGTTGAAGTGTACCTATGATAAAAATTACAGACCTCTCTTATTTCTAAGTAGGAGAACTTGCACAATCAGTCGTTGACTAAATACTTTTTGCCCCACCGTAGCAGACTTTAATGAGCCGCCACTCATGCATTGTTTCAAACAGGGAAGTGGACATTGAGCTGCTTTTTCACCCACCCCCCTCTTCCCTTGTCGATCTTTTTGACCTAGTCATATTGGCTGAAGCCCGCCTCAAGGGGCGGGCCAGGGAGAAGATGGGCCTTACCAGCGACATGTCACTTCCTTCCAGGCCGGAACATTCTGTACCAGAACAGTTAGCGCCACCAAGTTCCATACCTGAGCACGCCACACCCCCAAACTCCATACCTGAGCATGTTTGCTCTGTATCTGAGCAGATAGTGCCCCATAGCTCTGTACCTGAGCACGCTATGCCCATATACTCTGTACCTGAGCAAGTAAGCCTAGTACCTGAGCATTTAGCGCTGCCCAGCTCCGTACCTGAGCACATCGAGCCTGTAAGCTCTGTATCTGAGCAAGTAAGCTCTGTACCTGAGCATTTAGTGCCACCCAGCTCTGTACCTGAGCATGCCGTGCCTGTAAGCTCCGTACCTGAGCAAGTAAGCTCCGTACTTGAGCATTTAGCCCCGCCTAGCTCTGTACCTGAGCTCGCCGTGCCTGTAAGCTCCATACCTGAGCAAGTAGGCTCTGTACCTGAGCATTTAGCGCTGCCTAGCTCTGTACCCGAACACGGCATGCCCTTAAGCTCCGTACCGGAGCAAGTAAGCTCCGTACTTGAGAATTTATTGCCACCTAGCTCCATACCTGAGCCGAACCTTGTGTCTGGCTTGCGTTGGCCTACCCTCCCATTTGGCCCCTATTTAAAGGTGTCCAGTCTACTGGCACCTCTCCAGACATCATATGCTCAACTCGTTGCATGTTAGACAGGGGTTGTGGTTGCACTTAAGGGCGTCAGGACGACACCCCTGGGGGGGAGCTATTAGGGGTCACGCTTTGGCCACTAGAGGCCACTGTTGATCCCTTATGGCGGGTGCCAACCTAATTTGGCGTTCCGCGTGAAAGTGGCAACACCTGTGTTGAGCCTATTTAAATGCACCCTTGGGGTCACACAGCACCATTCCTTTGTTTCATGCCTTGCAACACTAAGCCACGCGCTTCAAGCACTCGCTGTTGCACCAGAACTCAGCTGGCTTTGATCGCTCTTTTTTCTAGTGCTTTATTTTTGGGCTTTTATAAGGTTAAGGGTACGTCTGGCGATTCGTAGATCGTCAGTCGGGGGCAGTCAGGAGATTGCCCGGTAAGATAGGGTCAAGACGCTATAGTAGGGCCAGTGTTTGTTTAATTTTTTTGAGTTTATTTTTGCCGGCTCTTCCTCATCTGTTTTGAGCCTCCCTCACGGCTGCGAGACTTGTCTTTCATTTATTTATATTTTGTCTCATCAGTTTCATCTGGAGCTAACTGCTGTCACATATAGAAAAGTTATTTATTTTTACATAGATGTTTAGCCTTTCATAATAGCAGACGTATTCATCTTGTACAGCATGCACATTATGACTTTACATGACCATAAAATTAATTACCTTTGCTCCCAATATGTGTGTTCAGAACTGTCAAGTAATGCTGCTTATTTATTATTATAAGACCTTTACTTAAGCATTAATAGATGCCTCCATAGTCTAAGCTTTGGCAGGTGTATAATTTATACTGTGGGAGGGCATGGTAATTAATTTCCAGGTAATGACAAACCTGGTTCTTCTTCACTCCCCTGCATCCTTCTTTTTTAGCTCGTTCTATCTGTCTCTCTCCTCACACTGTTTCCTCCCAGCCACAATCTAATTTGCTGAGTCATCCATCCACTAATATCGTTCACACACACACACACACACACACACACACACACACACACACACACACAGAGACAGACAGAGACAGACAGACATACACACTTTGCTTATCACCTGAAAGGCTGGACCTGAAATCAAGACTTTATCACTGTTTAATCTATTCTGTCTGTATCTGTCTCGATCTGTATTTTCAACTTGTCTTTATTAATTCAGGTAGTAATTTTCTTTAGTCACATGTATGTCATTACAAAATCTTCATTATATAATAAAACTTGGAAAATGCATAATATCGAACAATCTCACATACAATTTGCATAAGATGTTTTGGGAAACATCTTCTACGACATGACTTGTAAAAATTGTAAAAGACAGCTGAAATTGCACAGATATGTGAATTGTCTGAAATTGTCTAAATCTGGCTTCACTCTAAACACAGATTTTTATTTCTCAGGTTTTGACATACCTGGAGAAGAATTGCTCTGCTGTAAGAGTGTAACATGACGATTGCGTGTACTTGTGAGCAAGTTTGCAGTTGATATCTCAAGGAAAAATAGTTTCAGCCTAGATGGGATTCATTGAGATTGCAAACTGCAACAATCTCTCTCCAAAATGAATGAAAAAAAGGTGAAGGAAATGTGAGTCACTGAGAACTCGAGCTTTGACAGACATCATGATCACTTGCCTCAACCCAGCACAGAACGTTGGTAGGGAATGTTAACATTGGGCACTGGTTACTCTTGTGCAGAACGTGGCTGCCATGTTTTGTTAAGCTACAGTGCTGATTGTTCCACCTCACTATGATTAGAAGTGTTTAGATGGTCATATGATCTGGAGTGACATAAACCTGAGTTTCAGTCTCAAGCCAAATCAAAACACTGGTTTAATGAGGACCAGGCTATGGTTTTCCCCTATTGCCTTCATACATGACAAGAATAATCATGATGGCAGTGACTGATTGAAAGAGGGTATTCCGGTCTTTTTTTTGCTTTGCTTTCATAGCAGAGAAGATATTTTAATGCATGAAGTTCAATAGAAGGTGGAGACACTTTACATAAAGCACAGGAGCTGTGATACAATGTGGAAATAATGCGGGACATTAGTGGAGACTAGCGTTGCAAGACAGCATTGTTCCACATGCTTTCTGAAAAGGGACTGTGTAATAATCCACTGTAATATGTTATGAGTTCTCCAACCTCCACACTAGCCAGCATTTGACATCTGTTTCTTTTCAGCCAGCAAGCACAAGTGCAGTATCTATGATCATTACAGTCTGGGAGAAGCCAAGAATGTTGGAGTGCCATTATGAAGTACATAACTGAACATGCAATGCCTCCAACACTTTGAAATACAATCTAAACTGTTATACGGATATATAGACCAGCAAAACGAACAAAAATATTAAATGTGATGCGGGTTATGTAATGGTTGTCAGCTGAGATAATTCATACAGACAGAAATGGACCTTGAGTTACATTAATACATAATGATCTAGTATCTAATGTATTATAAATAATATATCTGCTATATCAGCAGCTTGCTGATGCAAAGAGGTGCTCTCCAAATGTGCATTTGAGAAAGAGAAGTTGCTTTGAGATATTTAGCAGATGAGTTGGCATGGAGACAGAGATGGAGACGGTAGTCTTGGGGGTTTGATGAAGGCCGAGTGGAGATGTAGAGACACTGCAATCAGCAGAACCTGATCCTGTGTAAAAAGCATTGGACAGACAACTTCTGTACTGAGAACCTGAATATTGCTTTGACCATGAACCCTACAAGAGATTTTGTTTCTTATTGAGAAATTATTGAGCTGGATTTTGGCCTGTGTCTATAGTGGCAATCTATAACCAATGCAGAGATAGCAGTTAGCACAACACATCACTGCCAATTAAGTCATTATTGTATTATGAGGTAATGAGTGGCAAGTTATAAAATCATACAGTGTGTTGTAAAAGCTGATGCTCAAGGTTACTGATTATTCTGAGTGTTTTAAGAATATCTCCATGATACAGGGCCTTTAATAAATGCAATAATGACTTTATTGGCAATGGGTAGTCTTAGGCAAACTGAAAATATTCCCAGGGACAACACTAATTTCTAACTGATTGACAGGTTTTACTTAGTTATTGATATTTAAATACCACATTATGTCTAAATCAGTGCTATGAAGAGTAAATTTAAATCTAATCCCAGCAAACAACAGACATGCCCGGGACGTTCACCAACACCACTATTTGGGTAGATTTATAACGGTCCCTGTAGGACATTTCAAGGCCTATAAGGAGGTTCGCAACAGGTCCTATTATACAACTACTTGAACATTCCTAAATGTCCTAAATTCCTGGTCATTTATCATTTTTAATAGATTTAAGTTTAAAACTTAAAAATATCCCTTAGGAATGCATTTCTAATGGACAACATTGAAATTGTAAATGAAATCAATGATTTCACCACAGAGCACTCAGTGAGAATCAGTGACCTGTTGTTACATCTTCTGATACATAAACATATAAAGTATTAGGACACGGCCCCGCATGCAACCAAAAGTATTGGGACATGGCCCCACATGCAGCCAAAAATATTGGGAAATGCCCCCGCACACGGTGAAAGTATTGGGACATGCCCCCACACACAGTTAAGAACATTGGGACACACCCCCGCACACTTCCAAAAATATTAGGACACGCCTCTAGCATGGTTATTCTGCTGTTTTCGTGCATTCGCCGACCATGGCTTCCTGTAGCTTCTCCAAGCCGGCGTTAGCTTACCGTAGTTTCTCCAGGCCGCCGTTAGCTTCCCGTAGCTTTTCCGAGCTGACGTTAGCTTCTCGTAGCCTCTCCAGGCCAGCGATAGCTCCCCGTAGCTTCTCTAAGCCGGCGTTAGCTCGCTGCAGCTTCTCGTTATCGGCCCTTGTCTTGCCTTCCCCATTTTCAGTTAGTTGTGTCTCCCTTGGTTGTTGTTGTTATCATATCTTATTTTGGTATTACCTTAGTTTTTGGTCCTAGTGCCCGGTTGCTTCATTATCTTTTTTATTGTTATTATTATTTTTATTATTATCACTACTTGTGATTATCATTATTATCCTTTACTGTGGTTCTGAGTTGTGCTCCGATTCAGTTGCGGGTTTATAATAGCTTTTAAGTTGGACCTTTGATAATAAATCTTATTTTGGACTGGGATCCTGCATATTATCGGCTCCCTCTAAGGCCCCACATAACATTCTGCTATTAATACAGCCTGAACTGCTTAACATACAGACATGGTTCAAACACCGTTGCATAAATAATCATGCTGTGTGGTGTGTTATCTATTTTGGAGTTGATCCAATTTAATAGATTTAAGTTTACAATTTAAAATCCCCCATAGAAAAGCATTGAGGAAATGTTCAGATTCAAATTATAACTGACAAAATTAAAATTTTTACAGAAATCGATGATGTTACTACAGTACCTGCCTGTGAGAGTCAGTGACCTGTTGGTACATCTTTTTCTATAACAACACACCACTCTCACAAACACATGCCACACGCACACAACTCACACACATGACATACCACTCACACACACACATAGACACACACACACGAAACACCACACACCACTCTCACACAAATGACACACCACACACACACACACACACACACACACACACCACACCGCACACGCATGAAACACCATTCGCATGACACATTGCACACACACACACACACACACATGACACATCACACACCACTCACATGACACATGACACATGATACACCACTCGCATCAAACACCGCACTGTAACAATGCATTCAATCGGGAGTTGGAATCAGGGGAAGTTTTATTGAGAAAGCCAAGAACTTACGTACAGTAAACAGTCCAGGGTCAAAACCAGTAATCCAATCAATCACGGCAAAAAAGTAAACGAGGAAAGACTAAATCGGTAACTGGTAAATCCAAAAGGTGAGTCGTAAACCATATATACTAAGAGCGATCCAAAAATGCTCAGAATACAACTGATGAGACCTCACAACGTGTGTTTGAGCTCAGCGCCTAAATATAGAGCCCAAAGATGGCCGCCCGCCAGAAGTGGCGACCTCTAAAATTCGGGTGACGGCGCCCTACGGTGGCACGACGGGGAATCCACCTGTGACATAACCCCGTTCCTGACGGGTGGCACCCACCGACCGTAACCTTTTCCTCTTGGGCCACCCTCTAGGTCTGGTAGCTGGACAATCAGAATGTTCCTGGTGGAAATCAGCGATGAGAGAGGGGTCGAATATGTCGCCTGCTGGCACCTACAACCTCTTCTTGGTGCCATATCACTCCCAATCCACCGGGTAGTGGATCTGTCCAACTTGACACCTAGAGTCCAGCAGCTTATTGACGCTTTGCCCAGGAGCACCGTCCACATCCAAGGGAGGAGGGGATTCAGTCGACTACAGTGGTGCCTGGGAGGAGGGGATTACAGTTTTTAACAGGGAAACATGAAATGTTGGGGCAATACAGTACGACGCAGAACCCTGTAAGTTGTATGTCATGGGGTTAACTTGCTTCAAAATCTTGAACAGTCCAATGAATCTAGAACTTAGTTTCTTACTTGGCAGCCACAGTTTCAGGTCTGGACGGAAAGCCGGGGCCTGGCTCTGGTGCTGACTGGCCTGAAGGTGCTGCTGACGAATAGCTCATTGTAACCTCATATGTGCCTCATCCAGTCATCTACTGCTGGTACATTGGATGGTGAACCAAACCGCGGGAATAAGGGTGGCTGGTAGCCTAAAACACACTGAAAGTGGATCAGTCCTGTGGAGGAACTTCTTAGGGAATTCTGGGAATATTCGACCCAAGGTACATATCAGTCCCAATCATGCTGAGACCTGGCACAGTACGTTCTCTAAAACCTCCTGATTGAGATGCTTTGTTTGTCCATTGGACTCCGGATGATAGCTAGAGGTCAGACTTACATTAATGTCTGGACTTGGCAGAATTCTTTCCACACTAGAGAGGTGAATTGGGGACCCCGAACTGAAACTATATCTTCAGGGATACCGTAAAATTTAAATATATTATGAAACAGACATTTTGCTGTTTCTAATGCCATTGGGTAACTTAGCTAGGGGTATTAGGCAACATTCCTTAGAAAATCTATCTACCACTACTACAATAGTGGTCATGCCTTGCAAACCAGGAAGATTAGTTAAAAAATCAATGCCGAGATAAGACCAGGGGCAATTATGGAGTGATTTGGACTGCACACAGACAGTACATTACCTTACTACTGCTTGTACATCCCTCTCCAGCCCTTTCCACCAGTACCGGTTCCTAACTAGCTCCAGGGTTCTCCTAATCCCTGGTGACCTGAACTAGGATTACTGTGTGTTGCATATATCAAATCCTTGCGCATATTTTGCGCATATCCTTGTGCATGAAAACGAACTCACGGTTAGGTGGGCAGTCTGCTGGAGGAGGCTCTGTGGCTAGTCTTTGCTGGATCTGTTTTGTTACCTCCCACTGGATTGGCCTGACGACACAGTCAGGTGCCAAGATGTTGGCTGGGGTGCCGTCCTCTTTTGCCTCCCACAGGCAGGATAGGGCATCCGCCTTCCCATTCTTGGACCCTGTACAGTAGGAAGCTGTAAAATCAAAACGAGTTAAAAACAATGCCCATCTAGCTTGCCTGGGGTTGAGCCTTTTGGCAGAATGCAAGTACTCTTCTTCTTGTGATCAGCCAGTGACACCATTCTTGAAAGGCCAATTTCAAGGCCAGGAGCTCCCGATTGTCCACATTACAATTGCGGTCGGCTGAGCTAAGCTTATGGGAGAAGAATGCACAAGAATGTAGCTTGGGAGGAGAACCAACCCTCTGTGATAAAATTGCTCCCACCAAGGTAGATGATGCATCCAACTCAAGGACGAATGAGTGGTTTGTGTTGAGGTGTTTTCGAACTGGAGCCAAACCGAATTTATTTTTTAGGGGCAGGAATACCGGTACCATGTCGGGAGACCTTAGTAAACTCATCTTCCCCCCTTTTAGTAGTGAGGAAAGGGAGGACAGCCTTGCTGCTAAATCCCCATATAAACCGCCTGTAAAAGTTGGCAAAGCCGAGAAACTTCTGTAGTTCCTTGATACTAGTTGGTATGGGCCAGTTGAGTACTGCCTGTACTTTACCTTTGTCCATGCGAACCCCATGTTTGTCTATGTTATAACCCAGAAACTTGATCGAGTCGACATGGAACTCACATTTTTCTGCCTTAACAAATAACCTATGATTTAGCAGCCATTTTAAAACTAGTTGTACATCCTTGACGTGCTGCTCATACGTTGACAAATAGATTAAAATGTTGTCAATGTAGACTAGTACCCAACACTTGATCATGTCCCTCAATACCTCATTAATGTAGGCCTGGAAAACAGAAGGGGCATTTGCTAGTCCAAACGGCATGACCCTGTACTTGTAGTGCCCCCTGGTAGTCAAAAAGGCGGTTTTCCACTCGTCGCCCTGACGCACTCGGATGAGGTTGTAGGTGCTGCGCAGGTAAAGTTTTGTGAAGATGGTCATTCCTCTAAGATTTTCCAGGGCTGAGGGAATCACTGAAAGTGGGTACTTGTCCTTTATGGTGATAGCATTAAGTCCTCGGTACTCAATGCAAGGTCAAAGGCTGCCATCCTTCTTCTGAACAAAAAAAAAGTCTGGCAGCCACAGGTAATGTGGAGGGATATATGTAGCCCAACTCTAGGGCTTCCTTGACATATTTCTCCAAAGCCTCCATTTCTACTCTCAACAAGGAGTAGATCCTGCTCCTCGGAGGTGTGGTGCCACCTGGTGATCTCCCCACAGTTCCAGGAGATGCTTGGTTGGTGATTTACCAACCAGGGATTCCTCAGGATAATGTCATGTCGGGGAGCTGAGATGACATACAGGATGCTCTCTTCATGTAGTAGCCCCGTCTGAAGGGTGAGTTTCTGGGTGTGTTCTGAACAGTGAGTTCCTGGGTGTGTTCCCTCACCGCTTTCCTGCCCAGTGTGCATCCATCTTCTGCTCCGAGGGTGAGAGGGGTTTCAGTCTCTTGCACCAGAATCTGGAATCTCTTCACCACATTCTGGTTGATAAAATTATCCGCCGCTTCAGAATCTATGAGGGCTGATAGGAATGCTGAACCTGAACCCCACTGTAGCTGAACCTTGACATGCATACAGTTTACATTAATTTCGGGTAGGATCAAGTCACACACCTCCACTGATCCCATGGCTGCTGACTGTTGTGGGCAGGATGCACACCTGTGTCCAGCTCTGCAGTACAAGCATAGGTAGTTCTAAAGCTGTCTGTGACGGACGCTCCTGTTTGGTGATGTGCCGCTGATTACGGGTGGCATGGTTCTAGAAGGCTCGGTGTGCTCTGGGAGAGGAAGGGCCGTGCAAAAAATGGGCTCCTACATGAGATGAGCGATCTCCTCCATCTTCTGCTCCTGTTTGGTAAGCCAATCCTCTAAACCTGCTGATTCCATGAGTGGCGAGGTCTGTAACTATGCACCCAATTGGAATCAGGGTGCAGGTTTATTGAGAAAACCAAGAAATCTTGAACAGTAAACAGTCCAGGGTCAAAACCAGTAATCCAGTCAATCACGGCAAACAAGTCAACGAGGAAAAACAAAATTGGTAACCGGTAAATCCAAAAAGTGAGTTGTAACCATATATACAAATAGCTATCCAAAAACGGTCAGAATCGTAGCCAAAGAACTGACAAGACCTCAGAACGCGTGTTTGAGTTTGGAGCGTATATATAGAGCCCAAAGATGGCCGCCCGGCAGAAGTGACCTCTAAAATTCGGGTGACAGCATTTTTCGGTGGCGCGAGGGGGAATCCACCGCCTTGTCACACACACACACACACCCCTCACATATGACACACCACTCTCTCACACACATGACACACCACACACACACACACACACACACACACTCTCACACTGTCACAAACACACAAAACATACATGCACACAGTCACACACATATACAGATACACACAAACCTGCTTGTGGGCAAAAGTACTTGGACACAAGCCAAATGAATTGGGACATAATCCTACATTGGGCCACATTTCAAGCACTGTTATAAATCCTTAAGGAAATACAGATAGTTTTTTATTGCAATTACACAGTGCTCAAGTTGGACTGATCAACCTTCACATTTTGTGCTGCCACTATGTGTAGTAAACCTATTTGATATATATATATTAATTTAAACTGCATTTATTGATGTGCTGGCCTCTATAGAAGAATATTCTTCCATATCCATTCCCAATTAATGGTACATGTAAATTTGGCCAACTTAATATCTTAGCTAGTTGCTACCAATATCAATTAAGTTGAATGGAACAACATGGAATAAACAGAGAAAATGGACACCCCAAACATTATCATGTTGAATCAAGTTGCAAGACATTAACAAGAAACTTTCCAATGAACTCTTTAGGTGCATACAGATGAAAAATTAGGTAAAATTAAATACAGTGTGTGATAGGTGCCTAGCACTAGGTATGCTAGAATGCTTAACGACCAAAGTAACAACTATATGGTAGTTATACTAGCTTTAGAGTTTGAATAACAGAAGGTTAGAAAAAAAAAAAAAAAAAGCAGGGTTTTATCTCAATGCATCTTATTATTATGGACATTGGTTCAGATAGCAAAAGGTGTATAGCACAAGCCTAGTTCCATTATTTCCAATCCTAAAACACATATCTAATTCCTGCATATTTAACCAACTACTTTTAATTAATGTGCAGTACAATGATACATGTAACTGTCTGACCAGCAGTTCTGCCTGCCATCTATATTATGGTTGAGGCTTTCTAAAAAGTGAATAGGGTGTCATGTACCATGTGTCCTACCATAAATGTCATCTACTGTCTTATAGCAATATGCAATTTAAAGTAAGTAACAATTCACCTTAGAGCCAGCTAAAGTACTCGGGTGGCACAGCTGGCTTCAGCTGTCCACTACCACAGTGAATCAGGTTTGAGTCCTACCTTCCGACTGGGTTGAGCATCACACAAGCATGATAGCCCAGGAGGAGGGATCATCACCTAGACAACTTAGATGTCAGGAGGTGTCAGGAGCAGTGGTTCCGTTAGGGCACTCGCACACTGCGAACAGTCTCCAGCTGGCTCAGACAGATCACCAGTAGATAGGATCATTTGATCCACATCAAGCAGGAGCAGCTCCCACTGTTTCATCGTCCACCATCCAGACACAGGTGGCACCTTCACCACATGCCTCTGGCTCTGCCCGGACCTTTTCTAGATGCTTAGCAAAAGGAAATTTGTTGCCACTGTGCCCATTACATGTTCTGCCATTGACAGCCAGCCACCTTTGCCTTTTTTGCAGTTGTGTTGTGAACAGGAAACTTTGACTGCTATGGTCTGCGGCTGTATTGACTTTAGTGATGAATCCAGGTCCTGTTTGGGTTCTGACAATGGTCGGGTTTGAGTATGGAGGCCTCTTGGTGAACTCTTCAATCCAGGATTTGCTTTGGAGGGACACACTGCTTCTATTGCAGGTGTGATGATCTGGAGTGCCATTGCATATGACAGTCAGTCACCCCTAGTAGTGATATGAAGGACAGTAACTACTCAGCAATATGTGCAGGACATCCTGCGGAAACATGTTGCATTTTATGGCAGGGCTTCCAACTGACATTTTTCAGCAGGATGCTCACCCAAGCACAGCAAGGGTTTCCCAGGAATATCTCCGTCAGATTGCAACACTTCCTTGGCCTGTCTGGTTGCCAGTCAAGCATTTATGGACCAGCTGGGACTCCAGTTTGTCTTAACAAACTCAGCAACTACGAGTGGGGACAAATGCATCTAGTAGTTAACAATCTCTCACCCAGATGTTTGCTACCCAAAAGTAGCTTCTGAGAGCCTTTTTATAGAGCAATGGGAGAAACACTTTTAAGACCTCTCATGGCAAGACCCAGTGTCTAATCAGACCACACCTGTAATCATTTACATATCTGCCTGCAACGTAACTGCATGCTGAGTTTTGCAGTAATCCGACATTTCTATTTGGGTGCTTTATTTATTTTTTTTGGTCAATGAGTGTATATTGAGGGACTGCTGGAGTTCAGACCACAGAGCTTAAATGTATAAAATGTCCTTTTTTGAAAGTGGCAATATAATGCCAGTTGAAGTGACCTGATATCAGCAAATAGCAGCCTTGATGGAGGAAACACCACTCCAATTTGGCAACTTATCTGTTATTTCCTTATATTGGGATACTTCAGTGTGTGTAATCTCCAGAAAAACTAACATCAGAGTCTGTGGTCGGATTCAGGAAAGCTTTCTTAAGAAAAAACATGCAAAGGTTCTTAAGACAAACACTAAGAAGTTCATAAGAATGTTCTTAAATGCAAGTTCTCAAATATTTTCATAATTATTTTCTTAAGAAACTCATCATTGTTTTCTACTGCAGACTATGTTGCATTTAACAGCTTACAATATACTGTGCAAGACACATTTTGAATTTGTATTGACTATTATTTCAATTGTTAGTTTAATCCTCTCTGACGATGGCAAAATGGAGGAAATTCAAACCAACCATTCACAAAACTTAGAAGTGATGGTAAAAGGAATAGCTGGCTTTGCCATAAACCTTCCTTAGACTTTTGTATTTCAAGGGTGACCTTCACTCAAGTCTTTTAAGCCTTTACATTGAAATGTAAGACTTACTTCCAGTAATTAAATTGTTAATGTAAGTTTTAAATTCTGAAAATATTTAAGAACAGAATGTGTTCAAGAATACCACTCATTCTTAGAATTCTTCTTAAGAAGAGAATTAAGAAAAAGATCATTCTTAAGAAGTTATTTGAATAATATGAAACTTTCTTACCTTTTTTCCTAAGAATGAAGTTAAGAAAAAACACATTTAAGAAGATTTTCTTTCTTAAGAGACTTACCTGAATCCAGCCCATGCTTTTTAAACTGTATATGTAGGTCTACCCTTCCAGTCACCTACATCTATACTATTATCATACACAATAAGGATTGATATCCATCTCTATCTTTTTGCTTTGGCAATGAACCTGTCAGGTCCAGCCCAACAAGATGTGACTGCGACTGTAGCCCTAGCTGCCACTTTGCTCCATTGCTTAGTGCAGCTAGCTCCTACACTGCAAACACACTAATTAGCTTGTTATGTTGACATGCAGAATATTCACAGAATCTGCAAAAATGCTAGGCATCCTCGACACTTTCAGAATACGAGGTGAGTGAGTGTGCATCGTGGGGGTCTGGGGAGTGGCAGAATGGCATTTTCAATAGCCTTTTCAGAAATGGTTCTCTGGCAATTATATCCCTCCGCTCCACTTCCTGCCAAGCATCCCTTTTTGTGACCAGTAATTCTAGGGCTGATTCATGCCTTTTTTCCTAGCCCCCCTTCTGTTGTTATCTTTTTTCAACATCTTGGCAAGATAGACAGCAGGGAAAGGTTATCACAGATCGTAGGGCAATATCTTCAATAATAAAGTGGAGTCTTCCATTACATACACAAAGTTTCCATTAGTCCTGTACATAATATACCCCCCCCCCCCTTTTTCCCTTTCTTCCTCACATCTAGCCAGTGGTAGGTGCTTTGGCTGGTGGACTGATGAATGAGATTAAGCTAATGCAGGCACGGGGCACACAGAGGCACCTGAGGCATGCTTGTGCATCACAATCCTGCCTCTTTCTGATTAACTTTGCAAACTGACTGAAATCAAGTCCAAGAGGCACTATTTAAATGGATAATCCCACACAGACACCACTCTACATGTTCTCTGAACCAGCGGCCAGCTCATTTGCATGCAGAGTTGCCTTGCTCTGTAGCAAAGGGAAAACAGCAGATGTTTAAACTTCAGATTATGGCTTAAATGATAACAATTTGTAAAACTTCACTCTCCCCTGAGACTAAACTGTACTCTGAGTAACACCTTTGGTACTATCCTTAGAGGAAAAGTTAACGTGTTCATTTTGACAGAATTAATATCATTCATGTGTTTATTTTAACACCTACTTAATCCAATTCAGGGTTGCATTGAGTGGCAACACAGGGCACAAGGCAGGAGCCAACCCTAAAAAAGGGCTCTAATCCATTGTAGAACAGTGGGACACTTTAGAGGCACCAACTGACCGAATGCATGTCTTTGGGGAAAACTGGAGTACCTGGAAACACACCCAGACATGGGCAGCATCACTGCATCACCATGCCACCCAACTGTAATGTGTGTGCGCTCACTGACAGATAGAAATGCCACATAGCTACAAAATTCAGCATGCACTTATGTCTCAGGCAAATATGTAAATTGTGGTCTCCACTGGGTCTTGTCACAAGAAAGCCTAAAAATGCTTCCCGTGCTGCCATATATGGCGAGTGTACCTCTTGGTGAGAGATGGACTGCCAGACATGCCTCTATGGTGCATGCAAAGAAATTTTGTCCAGGTTACAGACTTTGAGAGGAGATGCATCCTTGGACTGAGACAAGTTTTGATGAATTTCAATTAATCGCCCACCCTCTAGGCCATTGCGAGGCAGGAGAGGTTCTGTGAGGGCAAGTACACACAGCAAACAGGTTCTGGATGGCACAGACAAACCACTAGATTAGACCCTCTGTGCTTGTGATTACTCGTGCTTATGAAATATGGATATAGGGATTATCTAATATAATATCTATAGAATATAATGACAATAAAAATGTTAATATAATATGATATAATATAACATTCATCCATTCCTGCAAAGATGAGACAGGAGAAATTTAAGGCTAGTAATGAGGTAATAAATAAATAAGATTTGCATTTCCTGAAGAAACTACAACTACGGCCTCGTAACAGCCTAGATGGCAGGCAATTCATTGAAATTCATGTGCCAAACAGAAAAAAAATGTGACTTGTGTCCCAATGCTTTTGGACGCATGCAGGGGGTGTGTCCCAATACTTTTGGCCTTGTGTAGGGGTGTGTCCCAATACATTTGGACACATGGGGGAGTGTGTCCCAATACTTTTGGAATTGTGTGGGGGTGTGTTCCAATACTTTTGGCTGTATGCAAGGGGGTCGTCTCCCAATAGTTTTGGCCATATGGGGCATGTCCCAATACATTTGGACACATGGGGGGGAGTGTGTCCCAATACCTTTGGCTGTGTGTGTGTGGGTGTGCCCCAGTATTTTTGGCTGCATGATCTCCAGTTTGTCACAAAACACATGAAACAATTATTGAAATGTTTACAAAACAATGTTCCTGCAACTGCATATATTCTGACATTAACAAGCCCATAAAGACACAGGCAAATCCCTATTTGAATATGTCAGTTCTTCAAAACAACAGATGATGTTGCCAGAAAGAAAGGATCTGGAAGGCCCAAAGTCTCTTCAAGCAGAGAAAGACACCTACTGAAATTTACTGTTCTCAAAAAAAGGAAAAAAGCCCTTAAAACTGACAACAGAATTCAAGACCTCACAAAACAAGACTCTTTCAAGAAGAACAATAACAAGAAGGTTGTATAATGCAGGTTTTGTGTCTAGAAGGCGTGTTTAAAAGCTTTTGCTGCCAAAGAAAACATTAAACAGAATGATATTTTGGCAGAATGTGGAAACTCTGATAAAAAGTGTTTCGGCAGAGTTGTGCGGACTGAGGGATCACGATTTGAGTTGCATGGTGATGGCTGAGAGACATGCCCTTGAAATCCTGTTGACAAATACTACAGTGAATGGATCTCTACTACAATTAAGCATGGAGGTACAGGTATCAAGGTGTGAGGAGTCTGTTGGTACCAATACGCTGTTTCTTTGTGAATAGTCAATTAATGCTTTGGAGTACAGAAAAATATTGCAAAGTTGCTTTTCCGAACAAGACAATGCTCACGCTCACACTGCACATTTCTTTTGCCCATGATTGTATATTAAAGGTCTTAGAATATGAGGGCCCTCATTTTTTTTTACGTATGTTTTAGGATTCACTACAACAATATTTTGTTACCTTAAGTTACTTACATTCTTTCTGTAATTCATACATTATAAAAATCAGAACCTGCTCTGACATCACTTAAAATCCTGGGAGTAAAATTGCAATACCTGTTCCAAGGAGGTTGGTTTTAATTAGTGAACTGTTTTTTTTTGCCGGCTTGCCTACAGACTCTGAACACATAATCTTGAGGTTCTATACTCATCCACCTTGCATTCTATCTTCACTCTGTTGTCCTGTCCTAGCAGCTGGACCAACAATGCAGTTTATTTTCTTTCATTACCTCTCTTTCTATTTTCTCTGTACCTGGTTATCTCACCGTAATTCAATCATCTCTCTTTCTTTGTGGGTTGTCAACATTCTGCATGCATCCCTCCTTTATAAAGACAAATAGGAATAAATAGCAAATGATAGTAAATGCTGTTCTTACTGGGCCCTACGGGAAGATTAGCAGGTTAGCATAGCACTGCAGAGCATTGCACTGCATTATCTGATTACTAAGCAGCATGCTGGAAGTAGTCTTTCACTCACAGGGTTATTGCTTTATGTTGTTTATGCAGTACAGGGCAGTCATTTCAACAGAGGTGATATTCCTTTACATAAAGTCTTCAGTAAACACATTGAATTTAGAGGTCAGAACAAAAAAAATCTCTCTGCAAAGTTTTTTTATTTTTTATTATTACATATCAATTGTGTGAGTAGGACATGAATTTGTCTGTCATTGCCAAAATAGACATTCATTTTATTAATTAATACAGGAAGAGGCATGTTAGTTAATAAAGGCATCTGTGTTTTAACACAACTGGACCTGACATGTACAGTGGGGCAAAAAAGTATTTAGTCAGTCACTGATTGTGCAAGTTCTCCGACTTAGAAAGATTTTCATCATAGGTACACTTCAACTATGAGAGACAAAATGAGACAATCCAGGAAATCACATTGTAGGATTTTTAAAGAATTTAATTGTAAATCATGGTGGAAAATAAGTATTTGGTCACCCACAAACAAGCAAGATTTCTGACTCTCACAGACCTGTAACTTCTTCTTTAAGAAGCTCTTCTGTCCTCCACTCATTACCTGTATTAATGGCACCTGTTTGACCTCATTATCTGTATAATAGAAACCTGTCCACAGCCTCAAACAGTCAGACTCCAAACTCAACCATGGCCAAGACCAAAGAGCTATCGAAGGACACCAGGAAGAAAATTGTAGACCTGCACCAGCCTGGGAAGAGTAAATCTACAATAGGCAAGCAGGTTGGTGTGAATAAATCAACTGTGGGAGCAAAGTAGTTTCTAGTAAAGTAGTTTGTAATGTACAAACTGACATTTAGGCAAAGCTGTCAAATTTATTCCTAGATGATTCAAGAAAAAGAAGCACACTGCTTTTAAAATATCATCACATGAATTAACACTTTATCTCAGATAATCCAACAAATTAACTATAATCCAGTTTATGAATAATCACTGATTAAATCATTTTGTGTGATTAAATCATGAGGTAAAATACAACACTTGTTTTGGGTAAGATTGTGTTTTTTGGGAATATAAGCGGCTGCTTGGCATGGAATTTTTGCGTTATGCCTAATACTGAAACAAAGACTGTTCACTCTCTCACTTCTGGCTCAGTCCTAAGAAGCATTTTTTCTATGTACTCCTTTCTTACACTCCCCAGGGTAAATCTCATTACATTCTCATTTTCAGGTGACTTTCAATTATTCCAATTAAGTCTTGGATAAAATGTAGTTGGCACCCATGAGCTACCATGAGCTCTACCATCCTTCTCAGGTGCAGACTGAAGCCAATTTGCTCCCATAATTTTTTTTGGCAAAGCTGTGGAAGACATTCTCGAAGACATAATTAGTTTCTTCACAGCTCTTTTCTGGAAAATATTTTTCCACAAGTGTCAGTAAATTAACTTCATATGGATTTTATCTCTCTGAGTGGAAAGAAGGAGATTGGAGTGACCAGACTTTGGATCAAGTCGTTATCACTGAAATACCTTTGGGGAAGCCATGAACTATTTAAAAGTAGAAAGCAGACACTGCCTGGAGGAAATAAGGATAATATATACACACACTAACTGGCCACGTTATTAGCTATTTCTGCCTGGTATATGGACTATCCACTGATGCTGCAACAGTGTCTGCTACCCAGCTCTACACTTAACTGGCACCCTGCCAAGGCAGATCCAGAAGCTCCTATGGAAAAAAAGTCTTACTAAGATGGTGCACTTTGCATGTATCCAGCTTTTATGTGGGTGGCAGACCATTTTAAACACATTTTTATTTTATTTGTAATAAAATGGTTATCTATGGTGCTAGTATGCATATCAGCTGCAATAGCATTACACATTTCGGCCGCAGTAAAAAACAAAAATAAATAAAATAAATATATATACTGTTCAAAAAAATAAAGGGAACACTTGGAGTTATATTGTGCTGTTTAAGTGTTCCCTTTATTTTTTTGAGTAGTGTGTGTAGGTGTATATATATATTATATGTGTATTATATATATTGAGTAACTTACTGACAATATATATATATATATATATATATATATATATATATATATATATATATATATAGATATATATATATATATATATATATATTGTCAGTAAGTTACTCAATATCAAAATAATAGCATCCAAACTATGTGCTCAATAGTCAATCTTGACTTGTCCTTCTCTTTCCACAACTGGACAGAATAAGTGAATATGTACGAGAAGGTATTCTTAATAAATGACATCTTAAGGGTTCTGTAAGAAAGCTGCTGATTATTATTAGTGAATAATAATATTTTACAGGGCTGAAGCATGTCTGCCTTCTGAAGAAGAGTGGTAGACATAGAATGAAGATTGCATAACAGTCTAGCGAGACAGTTAGGGAGAGAAATTCATCATAAATGCATGGTAGCTTGCTGTGGAAGCACAGCCTCATTTGATTTAGAACTCTGGAATAACATAATAGTCAGGTGGAGAGAACTGCACCTGAGAAATCTGTTGTATGTGAGTACACCCCAATACTGAGAATTTGTATCAGGATTTTGTCACTGCACATCTGGAAACAAGAATTTGCTCAAACGGAAACCATTCATTCATTTTTTTTATCCGCTTAATCATAGTCAGGGTCATGGGAAAGCCAGTGCTTGGCAACACAGGGCACAAGGCAGGAACAACCATAAACATGGTTCCAATTCATTATAGAGAACACACACTCACACAATAAGGGCACTTTAGAAACACTTACCCAATTAGCCTAACACACATCTTTGGAATGTAGGAGGAAGCTGGAGTACCTGGATACAACTTATTTGTACATGGGCTGTCCATGCAAACTCCACACAGGTGGAGTCCGAAGTTGGGATGGAATTGGATACACTGGAGCTGTTAGGCAACCGCGCTAAACACAGAAATACAGGAAACTTTAAATCTTGTTCATTTTTAGCCATAACCATAAGAATTACACTAATACTGCAGTTAGTACCTAACTGCAGAGTGAGACACTGGTGGCATGCCATCCTTTCTGTATGGTCAGCATGGCTGAACATCTCCTCTCCTGTCCTACCAGCCTCAGATTTTTCATTTGGACCCAACACTGTCAATGCCACCTTTTGTGGTGACACTAAAAGAACATGGTTTTCAACAGTCAAACCCACATTCATGACAGTGGATGAACAACCTGGCTCAGGTCTTGCTCGATCCATATGTTTATTGGTTGGGTTTAAACTGGTATATCCAGCCTTGGAATGCTAGCATTGTGTTCAGAACTGATCGCCAATCCCTTCTTGCATTTAAACATCTGAAAAACTGTATACGGCAAAATTCATGATGTTAGTACATGATTTTGGATGCTAGTTTATGATGCTATTCTAAATTTCTGTGCAACAGCAAATTTCACTTCATAAACTCTGCATAAACTCTCTTTTATTATTATTATTATTATTATTATTATTATTATTATTATTCTGAATGCTTCTTAATTGAGCTGAGCTTTTCAGAGAATTGTCGTTTTTGGAACACAGACGTCATGCACCAATCTTCCAACTAAACTTGGAAGTGCTTTATAGGTGTTCCTTGTCCCTGTAGGGTACATCGTTTGTACAATACAAATTGCAGTGATTGTTAAAAGTGCTATTTCACACATTTACTGACATTACAACAAAGTGACAGAAGCCCAAAATAGTGCACTACCGATTTTTTTTTTCATTCAGGCATCCGTTTTACACAGATTGTACACACTGTTGCCAGTATTTGGCACACCTACCTTGTTAGTACAGCTACAAAACAAAGTGCAGTACAGTGTACAGTACAATGCATACAGAAATCCATCATACCTTTTTGAAATGGTCACTTTTCTGTAATGAAACCTGAAATCAAAACCCATTAAAATGCCTTCCTATCCTTAAACCACTGCATTTTTAATGGTTGCACATTCATGGTGCTTCATTTTTGCTGTGCCTTTTGCCACGTGACATCAGAAGAAGAAACATGAATAAGTGAAGCACATGTTCAGAAGAGGCTCCTTTCTTGATATCCTGCCATGCAGGCCAGCTTTAGATGTAAAAATGAAGAAAAATACAATGAAAATAGTGAAGAGCTTCACTGAGCAACCGGTATTGTGAATATGAACCACTGAAACACTGTGTACTGAATCGTGAATTGTGAATCATGGATCGTGAATTGAAGTTTCGGCTGAAACGAGGTCGCACGACTGAACTCATACAAGTTTAAGCAGATTTTTCTGGTCAGCATGCATCAACAACCAAATTTGACGAGTTCTGAGGTGATCGAGAACCAAGGTACTACTGTATTATACCATATACCAGCACTTTGTGGTTATACAATTACAGATTGTAGTCCATCTGATTCTCTGCCTTCTTTTGTTCCATACCACAGAACAGGTACTATTGGGTGGTGGATCATTCCCGGCACTGCAGAGACACTGACGTGGAAAGAGAATCACTCTACTTTATTAACGACAGCTCTTTGTACAATGCATTCGGAAAATCTTTGAACACTTTCATCTTTTTCACATGTTGCTATGATGTGACCTTGTGCTAAAATATTTTTGAATCATGGCTTTCCCCATCATTCTGCCCTCAATACCCCATAATGAAAAAGTGAAAACAGAATTTCTGAAATTATTGCAAATTTATTGAAAAGAAAAAACTAAACTTTTGCATAGACATAAGTATTCAGACCTTTTACTCAGTACTTAATTGAAGCCCCCTTTGCCAGTCTTCATGTGTTTGGTGCCCCTGGATTTGGGTATTTTCTGCCATTCTTTTCCATTCTTCTTTGCAGATCCTCTCAAGCTCTGTCAGGTTATATGTTGACCATTGGTGGACAATCATTTTCAGGTCTCCCCAGAGATGTTCAATTGGGTTAAAGTCAGGGCTTGGCTGGGCCACTCCAGGGCACTCCTGTGTTGCATTAGCTGTGTACTTAGCTGTGTCATTGTTTTGTTGGAAGGTGAACCTTTGGCTCAGTCTAAGGTCCTGAGTGCTCTGGATCAAGTTTTCACTTTGGCGTACTTTACCCAATTCAGTTTTCCATCAACCCTGACCAGTCTCCCTGTCCCAGCCACAGCATGATGCTGCCACCACCACGCTTTACTTTAGGGATGGTATTGGGCAGGTGATAAGCAGTGCCTGGTTTTCTCCAGACATGGTGCTTTAGAATGTAGGCCAGAAAGTTAAATTGTGATTTCAGACAAAATGCATTAGTAGCAGATTCTCAAAATCCATTATTCAAATATTATCCCATTGTTAGTAAAGTGACTTTTATTCAAATGTTGCTGCAGTTCATCCAATTAAACATGATGGATTAATTAAACTCTTTACAATGAAACTTGCAACTGGTCAGTTTTCTTTAAGCGCTGACGATATCCTCGATATGCTCAGAAAAGGATATCCTTTATCATGATATGATAAAATATTGTCACATTGCCCATCCTTAAGTGGAGCTGATAATATGGACAAAGTGTTTAGATACAAGGTGTCTTTAATAAAGTGACTGGACAGTGTACATGTACGGACCATTACTGGTGCAATCAAGCTTGGTGTTCAGTCTTTCAGCAAATCATTATCCAGGCACATCTGTATTTTTTGGATAAGGGTAAATGTGTGGATGAGTTTCTTATTGCTATTATAAATTGAACACATATCAAGCCAAACAAAATAACAAATGCATCAGACAACCTTGCAAGGTCCCTCACAACAATATCCCCCTCGGCTATAACAGAGATGCTCTCAGGGGTCAAGGAGTCCACACCAGTATTGAGGAGAGCAACAGGAATGTTCAAGATATCTGGCTCCTCTTCCTAAAATGCAAACAATCCAATTATAAGGAGGGTTGCAGAACGAAGGTTAAATGTCATAAACAGTATGCTCATCATTGACCCAGTTACAGTTGTATATGTTTGCATTTTTTTAAGATCCATCACTCACCTGCCAATATATTGAGAGTTAATATTTTGTACATGTTTAGTGGTTCTTGAAACTGTTTTGTTTCCTTAGCTAGATCATATTAAAAATCTAATACATCTGACAACAGACACTGAAATAACTATGCGCACAACCCTTTGACTTTCTAGAGGAAGTGAAATAGAAATTAATGAAATCTAAAGACAACTGGTCAGCTGGACACTTTGGCACATTGGACACATAATAGACACAAGTGACAATGGTGATGTGTCTTGGCTATCGACTTGTGAACTGATTGCACAAGATGCATTTAGTATAAAAGGAACCATGTATGTAAAGGATTTCTAAATTGTTTAAAAAATTTTACAAAACTAAATGCTAATCATATTACCATATAGTAGTTTTGCAAGTCTATCTTAATTATACTGTCAGATACAATTATGTGAAAACCTAGAAAAGTAAACAAACTTGACTGTGTTTATGATATGTATACACTATAAAATTGATAATCACAAAACCCATTGCTTACACTGTAGGTTTTGAAGAGTCTGAGCAATCCTCACATATGTACACAGTCAGTGCACAAAATGACAAAGTGTGTCTCACATTGACATAATTTTTTACCTTGGTTGAAAATGATAATTAATTTATAAATGATTAATTTTGCACTAGCGTCTAAGGACACAGGTCACAACTTGCACTTCTACTCCATTGAAGGACCGGCAACCATGAAAATAAAATACTTTCAATACTTCAATCAGTAGTGTTCCTAAAAGCAGGCTTAACTTTAAAATGTGTGGAAGCACACATTCACTAAGGCCCTGTCCACACGTACACGGGTATTTTTAAAAAGTAGCTTTTTCTATGTGTTTTGACCTTTCATACACACAAAAACGGTGTTTTAGGTCACTGAAAACGGACTGTGTGCAAAACTCCTTCCAGGGTGAAGATTTTCAGAAACCCTGTTTTCAGCATTGTAGTGTAAACTGGGAAAACAGAAATGCTTGCTTGTAACATCACTTTGTGCGCCGTTATCTCCTTTGTTTACGTGAGCCAAATTAGTGCTAGCTGAAACACTGCTGGCCAAACTTGTTACAAATTTACAATTATTACTTTTTCATTACACTGAAGAGCAGAGGCGTCAGAATGCGCTACAGAGATCACTACTATATCTATCACACCCACGAAGTAGTTCCCGCCCCCAGCGTCACCGGTTTTGGACGAGACCCGGTCGGACCTCTCGTTTGTCGGACAACTTTTAAAACGAAGTAGTTGTTGATGAAGAATGGCTAGAAAATTTTCGTAGGCATAGGACGTCACTGTTGTCGTTGAGTGAACTCCTTCGTCCGCACATAGGACTGCTGGTTTGGCATTGCTCTTGACAGCGACTGTGCGCGTTTTCACGTGGACAAAGTTTTTTGTTTAAACAGTGCTTGTGTGGACGGGATGTTTTTTATAAACGAATTGGAAAACCCCCCGTTTTAGAAAATACCTGTGTACATGTGGACATAGCATAAGATTTTTTTTTTTGCAAAGTAGATTTAAATATGTCAGTTAAATTTCCATTTTCCATTTTACTTTGCAAACTGATTCACTGCAAGTACAGCTTTGCCAAACAGGTAGGTAGGTTCATTTATTAGTTTTCAATAATTAACATAATTAATTATTGAAATTCTTTTATCATTAATAATAAAATTCAACTCAAAATATATCTCAGACTGCTGTTCAATACATTGTTTGGAAGACGTCAAATGACCCTGCAGAAAAAAATAAAAAATAAAAAAATGAATAGAGAAGAACTAGAGACTAGCTGCAGTTCAGAACATCACAGCATACTAAGTGTTTCAGGTCCTCATATCTCAACAGCAAGACAAATATCTCAGCATTGCTTAACTAACTTAGAATAACTTTGAAAGAACATGACAAAAAGACAGCTTCACATACTGTAGGTAGGTCAGACATCTTCTGCACACTGGGAGGAGTGTGCCAACGTCTGCAGAATACAGATTCCTTTATGATTTACCTAGCGGCAGAATTAGCTTTGATAATCCAGTATTTCTGGTGAAGTTTCGAAAGCATCTTAATTTCTGCCACCATGGCCAACTGAATTATGAATGTGACTGAAGAGCAATCTGGTTAACTGGCTGTTTGTGGCTGATTAACTGTATGTTTGAATTATCTTGGCATTTCCAACTTTCCTCTTTCCAGTGATGATATCTCCTCAGGAAAATGTTGTTTTTCTTGTTGTTGGATTCAGCGTAAGAGAGCTTCTTCAGCACATGTGAAATCTTCAACTAATAAATGATCATAGGCTTGTACCTTTAGTCTTTTCATGGACTTAACAGACTGCAGAAAAGAGTGTAGTTCCCTTTCTTTTCTTATGCAACTGCCTAAGCAAGCCTTTAAACTGGGGACTTCTTGCTGTTGTTCTTTTAAGGTGATTCCAACAAGAGAAGTGTTGTATTAATTCATGAATTCAATGACAAAGTGGCTACAGATGTGCTGAATGCCTAAAGCATGTTCTAGAGGCAACTCATTCTTGTAAATAACAACATCTGTAATTTTTTAAAAGCTTTATCTTCATCTATGACCAAAGCTAGCACAGATCTACTGTTGCTCACCCATTTAGTTAATCTGAAGTCCCCTGTAACACTCATTAACAAGGCACACAGCCCGTTTCTCAGAGGCAACGGATTTCAGGCAATCATCAATGTGAAAATTATTTTTGATTGTATTCAGCACATCTGTAGCCACTTTGTCCTCATTGTCTTTAGCAGTTCTCTTCAAAGCATAGCTGGCACAACTTGGCGAGGAAACAGCACCAAATTCTGAATGGTTCTACCGTTCTGTATTATGTGAGGGGCATACTGAGATCACCATCAGGCCACATCATTTTCAAGGACTCGGAAAACAGATTTTGGATATGGCCACCATCATGGCCACCAGTTCCTGTCTGAATCTGAGGATGACTCATAGGAAGGTGTTTGTCAAATCAGGTCCTTGCAGAAATTGAAGGTTCAGTGAGGTACAGTACAGTCGGACACTACACGGATCATGTTCACATATCACTCTTAGACAACTGGTTATCTGGAACCTTCTCAGCATGGCCGTTGTCAAACATTCATTCATAAACTTGGTGTAATCTGAATGAAATGCCTCATTCTTCAAGGGTTTCCTCCGTAATGTCATAGCAGCATAATTCGTAAGTTCTCCTTGCAGAAGGGCAGTCTTATTTCATAATGGCAATCTTTTTTTCACAGCTGACTCCTCAGCAATGTGTATGGATTTCTTGTCCTCAAAAGACAGCTCAGCTTGTTCATCACATGCCCTGTCCGGGCATTCCATGTTGTGCTGCCTCACAAGCAGCTCCTCTAATCTTGCAACAGAGATTTGGTTTGAAGAGACACAAGGTCGACCGTGTTCATCAGTTACTGAACCACCACTCAATGGACCACTGATGAGCCATCCTAAATGGGTCTTTACAGCATAAGGCCCGCCTTATTTTCCAAGGCTCTAGTGCCCATGCTGCGTTGGCTCCAATGAGCTGACCAATATCTGCTTTAATGATGGTCAATTGAACATCTTTCAAATAAGGCCATTTTCATATGTCCTCCTCCATAACAATGTTTCCATGGCTTACTGGGATGCTGGTTTGCATAAAGACTACAGGCAGTTCCATGAACTGAGCCATTTCAAGGCTGCTCACTTACAGTCCTTTCACCCGGTGCGTATCCACATCTCTTTCTAGCAACATAGTTCGGAGCATGATGTCTGTTCTTCTGCCCTTCACATGCAGGTCTTCAATCAATCTCTCTGTGCAAAAGGATGCAGAACTGCCTGGGTCTAGGAGGGCATAGTTTTGAATTACATGATTGCCTTTGACAGATTTAACTTTCACAGGCAAGCTTGCAGTCAGAGACCATGGCCCCAGCATGTTTTGCAGACATTGCAATAACTACTGGATTACTGTCAATAATTGTATGGACTGTGGACTGTTCCATTTGTTTACTATGGCAAGCCTCATGTACAAAAGTCCTTTGGAGTGGGTTTTGCTGTTGATAGATATGCAAGATTGTTGGGTGTCTTTTCTGACATACTTGACAAGTCAGTCGTTTTTTTTGCATATGTTACTTGTATGACCATTGAAAAGACAAGTGAAACATTCCATTATTCTTTAAGAATAGAATTTTCTCTTTATGTTGTTCTGCTGTCATCTGATTGTAGGATTCCATACAGTGGTCTCCTATGCAGATAAAAGCATGGTTTTATGAAAGCCACTCTTGGGAAGCACTATGGTTGGCTCTCTGATTCTTTCTTTCTCTCCACTCTTTGTTGGACTATTACTGGAGCGATTGTTGTAGCGAAGGTTTTTTTTTTTGCTCGCATACTGTTGCTCATCTGTTCTTACAGTTTTAGTAGCATATTCTTCAATAGAATCAAACACTGGGTCTAGAAATATTTTGGCCTGCTTCTCAATAAATTCCACCACATGACAAAATCTAGTTCTGCGCTTGGTCTGTTTCTGTTTCACATGCTTTTTAATTTTGACAAGATCAGCTTCAGATTGGATGGTGTGTCAAGCTCTGACATGTCTGGAAGATCTCCTCAGACTTTATGACATTCCAGATTAAGGCCTTTTCCATATAGGCAGTACTAAGTCGATAAGGGTCCCCAAAATGAAGATTCAAGAGACGTTTAGCTTCCACATATCCAGTGTTAGCATCCATATGTAGTGCCCAGATGTATATTGCTCAACAAAGTAAAGTCTGTCCAAGTTGCTGTCAGTTTTTCCTTCCACTGAATGTTCAAAGGCCTGACTGAATGGACGGAAGCTTAAGAGATTGACAACAGGTATTTCTCTGAAAGCAGCTTGCTTTTGCTGTAGTATTATCAAGTCAGTAAGATCATTTTGTGTAGTCTGATAATTTTGTTTTATAGGTTGTGGACCAGGAGAGTTGTTCCATCCAGTGACTCCATACTGAAGGCTGACTTACATTAATTGCTGCAGAGCCGGCCTGTATACGGGCCCGCTAGGGGCGCCTCTGCAAATTCTGCAGTAAATAGTTTTAATAACTTAAAACATTCTTAATACACAGTCCAAAACACAAATTCAAAAGATTTAATACTATCATGACTACCTGCATACCGATTTTCAACCGTCTACATGCAGCCATTCGCCCGAAATCACGTACCAAACACAGCTGTCCGCCATGTTCTTTGCGCAAAACATCCAACTATTTTGCCTTTTAAAATATACTTAGGATGTAAAATAACTTTTTATTTTATCATAGAAAATTCACTTACCGTCTAAACAAGTCCATGATACCGTTACATTGCCGATAAAACGTCAGTAAAGCGCTTTTTTGCATGGTTATATGGTTGCGTAAAATCCATTCGTTCCAACGCAAGCTCGTCTTTGGACCTTTTTCATTACACAAAACAAAGTTTCCCTTTTCAAAGGGTGCATAAGATATCGCCTATGGGTGGGCTCTGCAAGTACTAAGTTCATTAGTTATTCAAGAGCTCGTAAACTGTATTGGTGCAGCGTATTTCTACACCTCCCCAATTCACACCAGCTGGCCTATGGCTAGACATATATGCAAATCCCTGGGGCTGTGTGAGCGCTGAGTGACAGAGCTGTGTTCCAATGGTAAGCTAAGAGTCTACGGTTCCTATAGAGACCAACCGTGACACGATCTCACACACAGAGGGCAGGGAGGAGGGGCTGGAATCTCCATTCTCTGCCTGGCAGAACAATGCAGGCCTCAATTCTGGTGGATTTATTCCAATAAAAAGCAAAATAACACTGAATTGTGACTCATTTTTGTTTGTTCCATTACAGAAGACATAAAAAAACTTGCAACCACTTGATTTATAGTGACAGGCTTCTTTTTATTTGTATTTTTAGAGGTTGTGGCAAATTTTGAGACGATGATGACCCTTGATAAAAACCTGTGTAACTCTTGAACACTTTGTTGTATCTGTTCCAAATTTTGGATTTAGCTTCACAAGTCCCTGCTGAAACAGAAAATGTACAGCATGGAAAATGTTCAATCACCAGCATCCACACACAAATTATAATCTCAAAAAATTAAAGGCGTTTTTTGATTTTCGACATTTTTTTTTGCATTTAATCTTCCCAAATGTAACCTAAATGATGAAAATAGAAGACTGGAGGTGAATAAACATGTTGGCCCAAGTGTTTACTTCAATTTGAGCCCTGAATGATCATTGTGCTATATGTAAAACCTAAAATAACCAGTGTTTAAATGTGATAGTGTTCGTTCAATTACAGAGGCATAGGGTTAACTTTAGCAGATGATGTTTGTGTTTGTAGAGCTAATCCTGCATTCAAATCAAGTCAGATTTATTTATATAGTGCTTTTTTACAACGGAGCATTGTCTCAAAGCAACTTTTACATTATCTCTTAATATCTAAGTCCAATCCCAAATTGAGCAAACTTAGGGCGACAGTGGAAAGGAAAAACTCCCTAAGCGCTATGAGGAAGAAACCTTGGGAGGACCAAGACTCAAAAAAGAGATTCAACCTCCTTGGGCGGCATAGATGATAAATGTAAGAATGAAACTAATTTATCTAAACTAATAAGTCATGGAGTCATAGTTCAAATAAAATGTAAAATATGCACATCGGCATTAAGTAGTCCCATACACAGAGTCACTCTAGGATCCTGAGTCTAAGCAGGAAAGTTGTTGGCGGCACTTTGTCCCCAGCCAACCGGAGGAGGGAGAGTGTTACTGCCCTCTGGTGTGGCCCGGGTATGATGGGGCTGGAGCTGATGAAGGAAGCAGCTTGAGTGAAGCGGCAGCGGATGAACATCATGTGTGGGGCAGGGACTGGTACTGGAACACAGCCTGGAGAGAAAGCAGAACATGTAATTAGTTATTGATTAAGAGCACAGTGACTATTAAAAATCACTGATGCCACGTGTAGCATGAGACCTCGGCAGCATTAGCTGTAGCAGCATAGCTAGAAAGAGGAGAACCGGAAGGTAACACAGCCAAGAGGGACCACATGAGACATTGGCAACCCCACGGGAGGCAGAAGACAGCAACCCAACGTCTCTGATCACTGTAAGACTCTTTAACTATGAACCCCCAGCTCTGCCCTTAGTCTAAGACAAGGATGCACGAGTCAAGATCAAGAGGACTGAAGCCCAGTTCAGCCAGACGGCCCACCCAACACTCCTGGATAACGGACAAGGCAGGCAGGCCAGACATGACTCGAGACTCCGGCCCCAGTGACCCAAGTGATCCAAGCCATGCATCCCAGTCTAAATATAGTCAAAAGACTGCGTAAATAGGTATGTCTTTAGCCTAGACTTAAAAATTTGGAGAGTGTCTGAGTCTCGAACTAAAGTGGGAAGTTTATTCCATAGTTGGGGGGCCATGTATGAGAAAGCCTTTCCCCCTACTGTGACTTTTTTAATTCAAGGAATTAAAAAAAGTCCTGCACCCTGCGAACAAAGTAGACGTGCTGGATTGTAAGACTCTAAGAGTTCACTCAAATAATGTGGGGCCAGACCATGTAGAGCTTTAGAAGTTCTAAAAAGTATTTTGTAATCAATGCGAATTGAAATCAAGTAAGTGTAATGTATGTTTTGGTAGCTTTTGTTTTTCCTCCATAATTCTCTGCAAAGGTGTCTTGGGAACAGCCCCAAGACATGTGAATTCAATGGCCGATGGCTCTAGTACAGCAACAGATTCTTCTGAAAAGCACTCAAAATACTCATTCACCCCTTCTGCTTGTGTCTGTGAAAGAAATACACTATGACAGGTGTGACTCTGTTTTCAGAGAGCTTCAGGTTCTTCTCACCTGATTGATAATGTTGATGTCTGAAGAAGATAATGTTGGTGTCAGGATTTCATCAAGTCGGGTGATGTCAAAGAATCTGATAATACAGTATAAATTTTTATTCTCAGACAAATCATGGTCAGGACAGTTCATTGCAAAACAATATGTACCCAAGATATTTCTTTTTTTTTTCCTGGTGAACTTCTGATGAATTTCATTTGCTAATAAACATCCATTCTTGCATTTCAGTCCTGTAACACTTTCCAAAAAAGTCGGGACGGTGGGAAATTTATGGCTAATGATGTAAAATAAATAAATAAATCACAATAAATAAAAAATAATAAATAAATAATGATGAGATTTTAGACAAGTGATCTCAGCAGGTGATTGGGCGGCACGGTGGTTCGGTGGGTAGCATTGCCACAGCAAGAAGGTCCTGGGTTCAATCCCAGGTGGAGCGGCCTGGGTCCTTTCTGTGTGGAGTCTGCATGTCCTCCCCGTGTCTGCGTGGGTTTCTGCCGGGTACTCCAGTTTCCTCCAACAGTCCAAAGACATGCGAGTTAGGTTAATTGATTAGACTAAATTGGCCTGGTTTGAGTGTGGTCTCTGGTGACAGACGGAGCGACGCGTCAGCGGGAGTATTGGTTGCATCAAGCGGCAGTGGGCGGACCCCGCATCTGGCAGGACAAGCGCCAGGAAAATGATGATGATCTCAACAGGTTTGGTTTGGTACAAAATCAGAATCCACGAAAGGCTGAGACTCTGAGGAGCAAAGATGGGCAAATGATCTCCTGTTTATCAACAAACATTGGAAGGGATTTACATATTTCTCCCTCTACAGTGCATATCATTAAACAATTAAAGGATTTCAGTGCATAAAGGAGAAGCCTAACCTGAAAAGGTGCGATCTCTGATCTCTCAGACAGCACTGCATCAAGAAAAGCCATTCATGAATAACTGATATAACCACATGTACAAGTGATTACCTTATCAAACCTTTAGCAAACACTAAAATATGGAGTTACATTTAGAAATGTCACTTAAAACATTAATGTGCAAAAAAAGAAGCCTTGTGTTAGTTCATGTCCAGAAGTATCAGAAACTTCTCTGGGCTTAGAGGCATCTGTGATGGACCATCACACAGTTTAAACGTGTATTGTGGTCAGACAAATCAGTATTCCAGATCTTCTCTGGAAGAAATTCAGGCAGTTAGCTCCAGACCAGAGAGGAAAAGGATCATCCAGACTATTATCAGCAACAGTGACCTTGGTAAAGGACATTTTCAGTTCTGAGATGGCAACAGTTATGCAGAAAAGGACTGTTGTGTTTTCTGTTGTGTGGAGTTGATAAATGTTTTCAACTGGGACTCGGCTGCCTTTATATTTTTATAATCAGAAATGTAGAACCAGAAGAGGATTTGGAGAATATCATGTGGTCAGACAAAACCAAAATAGAACTTTTTGGTAAAAACTCAACTCATCGTGTTTGGAGGAAAAAGAATGCTGAGTTGCATCCCAAGAACACCATACCTACTGTGAAGCATAGTGGTGGACAGGACAACTGATCCATGTTAAGGAAAGAATGAAAGGGGCCATGTATCGTGAGATTTTAAACCAAAACCTCCTTATATCAGTGAGAGCATTGAAGATGGAACGTGGCTGGGTCTTCCAGCATGACAATGATCCCAAACACACCACTCAGACAACGAAGGAGTGGCTCTGTACAAAGCATTTCAAGGTCCTGGAGTGGCCTAGCCAGTCTCCAGATCTCAACCCCATAGAAAACTTGTAGAGGGAGTTCAAAGTCCATTTTGCCCAGCGACAGCCTCAAACCATCACTGCCAAAATACCAGCTACAGTGTGTGCAAACCTGGTGAAGGCTTACAGGAAACATTTGACCTCTGTCATTGCCAACAAAGGTCATGTTACAAAGTATTGAGTTGAACTTTTGATATTGACCAAATACTTATTTTCCACTATAATTTACAATTAAATTCTTTAAAAATCCTACAATGTGATTTCCTGGATTTTTTTTTTTCTCATTTTGTCTCTCATAGTTGAAGTGTACCTATGATGAAAATTACAGACCTCTCTCATCTTTCTAAGTAGGAGAACTTGCACAATCAGTGGCGGACTAAATACTTTTTATTTTTTTTGCCCCACTGTATAAATAGGAAGATCTATCATTCTATCAA
Source organism: Ancistrus triradiatus (assembly GCA_025084515.1). Lineage (NCBI taxonomy): Eukaryota > Metazoa > Chordata > Actinopteri > Siluriformes > Loricariidae > Ancistrus > Ancistrus triradiatus. The sequence goes on from JAJAGP010002235.1 coordinate 46,994, forward strand.
TGTGCAATTGATCGGTGATGTCAAATGTTACCTTATCAACATTGTGGCCAGGTGGAACTTGTGACAGTGGAGACTGTGACAGAACTCAGTTGGCAAACATTTGGAGAGTAGAGTTATAAGAGATGGCTGGCTCACTGGTAAGCAAATATGAAGGTTAGAATATTATAGGTTTATTCATATAGGGGTAATGTTATGTTTCTCATTTTCAGGAGACAGTGGTTCCCCCTGACATTATGACTTATGACCCCACTGATATACCCACAAAGTCAACAGGAGCTGACTTTCAATAGAATTCTAAAAGGCCGCTGGATTTGTTAAATGCAGCAGGTGGTACACTGTTGTACAAGCCCGAGAAAGTTTGTAAAATAGTACTGACCCACTGTGTCCTCTACAACATTGCCATGGAACGGGGCATGTCAAATCCAGAGGACCCATTTCCATCGGAGTGTGGCATTCTGCCTCCCAGTTCGCTAAACCCCAATGTTAGCGTTCTAGCTGCAGGGGTTACACTTCAACAGGAATTAATTGGACGTTTCTGAAATGGTGCGTCCTCTTCTCATTTGAACACTAACACACACAAACAACTTCAACTGTTATACATTTTTATTTGACTCTGAATCTTTGATTGTGTTGCATATTACTGAGGGTGGGGTTTATTTCTTTTAAAGGATTTTCATTAGCATGCATTTAGCAGGCGCCTTTATCCAGAGCGACTTACAATTGATACTATCTTACAATCCAAACAATTGTGGGTTAAGGGTCTTGCTCAAGAACCCAACAGTGGCAGCTTGGCAGAGGTGGGATTTGAACCCTGGACCTTTTGGTCCATAGTCCAGTGCCACAGTCCACTTACACACATTCTACCAAAAAATCTGATGCTTACACGGCATTCGTGAATCTGGGTGAAGAGTTTTTTGGAAGGTCCATTTTAGGCTTAGTTTACTCGCAGTTTGTTTGTTGAAGTTTTTTTAATGAAGGTTTTATGAATGAGGCCCCGTTTTTACATCTACGTGCATCTCGTCTTTCTTCTGATCATTAAAGTAAATGTAGTTAATACTTAGTAGTCATCTATTTTACTGAGAAACTGATGACATATGAACAACCTATAAATAATAATAATAATAATAATGTGTTAAAATACCTAAACAGAATATTGCAGCCTTTGTCGAATAGTTTTTTTTTTCTGACAGCTTTATTAACATGAACACAGGGAGATAGGGGCAGTGTCCCTTACCTTAATGGTATTTCAAATTAGTATGCCACTATTGGACATAACGAGCACCGCATACTTAAGGACTACTGGATGCAGCCAGTGACAGGGAAGGCAAAAAAAACCCAAAAAACCCAACATGGACTCATGTACTCATCAATCCTGATTCGTTCCTGTCTATTTTTAAGCATGAACACAGGGCTCCTCTTATTTCTGCTGCATTCACTTGGAGCAATAATAAGGCACAACAGACTGCCCAAATTTGCTGCCAAGCATATGGCAGGTGCATCACACTACAATTTTTTGTCACAAAAATGGTACATGGCCAGAAGTAATAACCATCCCACTCATATTGTTCCTGCACTTCTGACTAGCATTTATTTTTAAATTATATTACATAATTTATTTATGAAGCAAATCCAGCTTTAACAGTCCTGTTTTGCTAACTAATTAGAAAGAAAAGAAGGACGATGAAAGCGAGCAACGCATGGATGATACAAAATAATCAAAATAATTGCAAAAACGCCATTAAGAAGCCTGAAACTGAGTGCAGAATATTATGGAGAAATATTTTCTATTATATATACAGTATTATTATTAAATAGGTATAAGTTATTTGCTTTTTGAAAAACACATTTAGCTATGAACATAATACCTGTGAGAAATGAACATAAAACAGGGTGATAGAGATAAAACTAAACTTACACTGTTTATGGTCTCTCCAAAGAAAATAGTGAAGAAAAAAATACATCAAACATACATGCATCAAGCTGTTGTTCAGACTAAATGATAAATATTTCCATGGGTTGTGGATTCTGCTGACATCTGCAAGATCGTTTCAGGCTGTGGCCACATCTTACTAGTTTATGGACATTATACTTTTAGCTCTTACAGTGGTGTGAAAAAGTGTTTGCCCCTTCCTGATTTCCCTTTTTTTTTTGCATGTTTGTCACACTTAAGTGTTTCGGAACATCAAACCCATTTAAATATTAGTCAAAGACAACACAAGTAAACACAAAATACAGTTTTTAAATGAAGATAATTTTTATTATTAAGGGCAAAAAAAAATCCAAACCTAAATTACCCCGTGTGAAAAAGTGATTGCCCCAAAACCTAATAACTGGTTGGGCCGCCCTTAGCAGCAACAACTGCAACCAAGCATGTGAGATAACCTGCACTGAGTCTTTAACAGAATTTAAGGGAATTTTGGCCACTCATCTTTGCAAAATTGCTGTAATTCAGCCACATTGGAGGGTTTTCAAGCATTAATGGCCTTTTTAAGGTCATGCCACAACATCTCAATAGGATTCAGGTCAGGACTTTGATTAGACCATTCCAAAGTCTTCATTTTGTTTAGCTTCAGCCATTCAGAGGTGGACTTTCTGGTGTGTTTTGGATCATTGTCCTGCTGCAGAACCCAAGCTCATTTCAGCTTGAGGTCACGAACAGATAGCCAGACATTCTCCTTCAGAATTTTTTGGTATATGGCAGAATTCATAGATCCATATATATCACAGCAAGTCGTCCAGGTCCTGAAGCAGCAAAACGGCCCCAGACCATCACACTACCACCACCACCATATTTTACTGTTGGTATAATGTTCTTTTTCTGAAATGCTGTGTTAATTTTACACCAGATGTGATGGGACACACAGCTTCCAAAGAGTTCAACTTTTGTCTTGTTAGTCCACAGAATGTTTTCCCAAAAGTCTTGGGGATCATCAAAGATTTTCTGAAAAAATTGAGATGAGCTTTAATGTTCTTGTTGCTCAGAAGTGTTTTTCATCTTGGAAATATGCCATGCAAGACATTTTTTGGATGTTGCTGTGGGGTCTTTTGTGACCTCTTGGATGAGTCGTCACTGAGCTCATAGGGTAATTTTGGTCGGCCGGCCACTCCTAGGAAGGTTCACCACTATTCAATTTCTTCGACATTTGTGGATAATGGCTCTCACTGTGGTTCGCTGGAGTCCCAAAGCTTTAGAAATGGCTTTATAACCATTTCCAGACTGATAGATCTCAATTATTTTCTTTCTCAAGTGTTCTTGAATGTCTTTGGATCTCGGCATGATGTGTAGCTTTTAAGGATCTTTTGGTGTACTTCACTCTGTCAGACAGGTCCTATTTAAGTGATGTCCTGATTGAGATCAGGTGTGTGTGTGCATTTATAAACGGCATTTTGTGTTTATTTGTGTTGTCTTTGACTAATATTTAAATTGGTTTGATGCTCCGAAACACTTAAGTGTGACAAACATGCAATAAAATAGGAAATCAGGAAAGAACGACTTGTGTGCTTAGGGTCGTTGTCTTCCTGCATGACACACCTTCTCTTGAGATTCAGTTCATAGACAGATGTCCTAACATTTTCCATTAGAGTTCTCTGATATAATTCAGAATTAATTGTTCCATCAATGATGGCAAGCCATCCTGATCCAGATGCAGCAAAACAGGCTTAAACTATGATAGAACAATGATGTTTCACAGATGGGATAAGGTTCTTATGATGGAATGCAGTGTTTTTCTTTCTCCAAACATAACACTTTACTTTTAAACCAAAACGTTTGGTCTCAGTTTTAGTATCATGCATCCACAAAACATTCTTCCAAAAGCCTTCTGGCTTGTCCACATGATATTTAGCAAAACGCAAATGAGCAGCAATGTTCTTTTTGGAGAGCAGTGGCTTTCTCTTTGCAATCCTGCCTTGCACACCATTGTTGTTCAGTGTTCTTCTGATGGTGGACTCATGAACATTAACATTAGCCAATGTGAGAGATGCCTTCAGTTGCTCAGAAGTTACCCTGGAATTCTCTGTGACCTCGCTCTTGGAGTGATCTTTGTTGGTCAACCACTCCTGGGGAGGGCAACAATGGTCTTGAATTTCCTCCATTTGTACACAGTCTGTCTGACTGTGGATTGGTGGAGTCCAAACTCTTTAGAGATGGTTTTGTAACCTTTTCCAGTCTGACAAGCATCAACAACTCTTTTTGTGAGGTCCTCAGAAATCTTGTTTGTTTCATGATACACTTCCACAAACGTGTTGTGAAGAGCAGACTTTGATAGATCCCTGTTCTTTAAATAAAACAGAGTGCCCACTTACACCTGATTGTCATTGATTGAAAACACCTGACCTTCAAATTGAACTGCTAATCCTAGAAATTCACATACTTTTGCAAATCACTAATATGTAATATTGAATCATTTTCCTCAATAAATAAATGACCAAGTGTAATATATTTGCCTCATTTGTTTAACTGGGTTCTCTTTATCTACTTTTAGGACTTCTGATGAAAATCTGATGATGTTTTAGGTCATATTTATGCAGAAATATAGAAAGTTCTAAAGGGATCACAAACTTTCAAGCACCACTGCACTTGAACTAACTACATAAAACTCAATGGAATTACTTACCAATAATTTAGCATATCTTGTGTACGCTGTCTGGTCAAATCTGGTCAAAATCATGAAGTCTTTTATCAGCCAGATATCAGAAAACTACATTCATGATAATACATTCATTCAGGAAAATATCAAGTTCGCTAAAATTTACTGGAAAATGTAATACCAAACAAATATTCAAGGCAGCTCTGATGAGGATAAACTAGATTAAAATACATGAAATAAATATAATAGATATGAATGATGTAGTGAAATTTTTTCAGCCCTGACATTGAGGTCAGTGTTTTGTCAAGAATGGTCCTTCATCCGAACAATAACTGCTGACTGGTCCTATGGTGGCTTCTTTTGACAAAAGAAGAAAATCATTACTTTTGTTGAGAGACAGTACCAAATCACTATTACAGTCAATAACTGTATAAATATATTGTACACAGTGTATTTTATAGTGTGCCCATGGACAGAAGGAAGTTAAAAAATCTGTAATGGAAATTTCCCATTGTGAATAGGAACAAAATAATTCCATACAACAGCATTTGTCTGGTCACAGAAAATCTCAGGTTTACTAAATAGTGTAGATATTGCCAAGTTATTTCAGAGCTAATTATGATAGAGACATACTATCCTCTCTACAACATGCTTTGACAGTTTTTTTTTAATATTATTGTATATGTTACTGTGTGCCTAAAATTTAAGAATGATACTAAGACACAATGTTATATAAACTATGTAGACAAAAGCTTGTGGACACCACTTCTAATTATTGAACTCTGTTATTTCAGCAACACTCACTTGTAACAAACTCATACTATAAAGGATAAATTTATGGATTCTCTGTTGACAAACACTGGCAATAGAATGGGTTGTACTTAATACCCAATTGACTCTCAATATAACCTGTTTATAGATTCCACCAAGTCAGGTTTATTAACTTTCTGCTCTGGTTTCCTTGAAAACAAAAGTCCATGGAATCTATAGAGAATTGGTTTGCAAACTTCAGATACCTTTATTCATTGAAAATGCACTGGAATGCCAAAAGTGAGCCAGGGCTTATTGTCTAACATCTGAAGCCATCCTGTAAGGATGTGATGTTCCAGAATTTAGTGGAAAACTCTTTTAAAAGAGCAAAGGCTGCTGTGGGGGGCAAACTTCATACTAATACCCACGTTTTGGATCGCCACTTTGTCTATATAGGGTATAAACACCATATTAAATTGTTTACAGTACTTGATATTCTACTTAACATTAATATATTCCCACTTGGATATGTTGATAAACTGCAGTGTGTAATATGATATGCCAATGAAAACAAAGTAGATGTTTCAAGTGAATGATTATGTTTATTCATGACATCTAGCATATGTTTCACATTCTGTTCCTGTTCGCTATGCTCACAGTAAACAGAATATAGTCCAGACTGCTTCTAAATCAGACCTGGTCCTCTGTGTTTACTTATTTGGAATGGACTTACATGGCTGGCCACCTGTGAGAGTGGGTCTTGATCACTATAACCTGATGGATGGATTAGTCAATTCTGAGTAACAAAATAATGCACCCCAGATTAAAGCTAGTCCAGAGAAAGTTAAACAGAACATGTCTATAACTCTACTGCACATTAACATCTGTGCAATGCAAAGGGGTCAGGAAAAAGGGATGGCGGCTTTATTTTCTGACTAATTAGGCTATTTTCATCATGAAAGCATTCCCGGGGTCTGGGAATTAGAAGCATGCTCTGTGTAAATCTGCTCCCTCAAGCCATTCTGAGTCATTACACTCAGCCAAAAACAGAACTGTGGCTAATTCAATCAGCAATGCTAAGAGCGATAGTAATGGCTGCCTCTCTCTTCACCCCACCCCATTACATTACGCACTCATTTTTACCTTTCTGCCATTCACCTCACAAAGCAAGAAAATCACTATTATTTTAATGCATTTGGCCCAGAGCTGACGCCCACTTAAGCGGAGAGAAAGAGAAAGAGAGAACAAGCCAACCAGTATGCTACACTACAATAATAAGGGCCTGATCTATTAATTATGGCATTTCTCAGTGCATGAACACCTGAGAGGGAATTGGTTAAGAGAAACAATATGGTGCTCCTTTGAAGCTGCCAACAGAGCATCAGGGACAATAATACAAAGGAAGGCATAATGTGTATGAAAATGTAATAGAGAGAGAGGGAGAAAGGGAACAACCATGTTTAAAGCTTAGGTACCTACACCATAATTACCAGAAGGAACACATTAAAAAGAAATGTCATTATGTTAACAATTAATATAATTATGTCTGTCCCTGCAGCCACCCTGTTCTAAGTGTGTGTGTGACGGAGCAGCAGGGGCTCCAGGAGATGAGAGTGTGTGTGTGCGCGCGCGTGCTCACTCAGTACCAATAGTGGGGGTCCAATATGCCACACATCTCTAGAGGTCTACTTTCTGCAAAAGACAGAAACCTAATAAGCACTTCTAAAGAATGTTAATAATATTGACTTGCCATTTGTTTCTCCCTGAATGTCTGTCTCCTGCCATTTTCCTGGATTTGCATTCTATTGGTTTCAGGGTTTTACACACACACACACACACACACACACACACACACACACACACACACAATGCTATAGGCTGAGAAAATAAATACCCAGATGGCATAAGCTAGTTAAATGTAAAACAATGGATGAAACTACATTTTTATATCAAACACATACTATACAGCACGATGATCTCTCTTATTAATGATCGTTTTAGTTCGTTTTAGATCGTTATGCTCACACTTCTATTCTACACGACTATGCCGAGTTCATTTCAGTACCTCATAACCCCCAAATACACTTAAAATACGAGACTTTTCTTTTTTTACTTTAACATTTACAAATGGAAATTGGGCCTCTGATTATACACCACAGGTGCAGCTCTCAAACGCCACTAATTCTTCATCAGTCTTCTTGCCTCCTGCTGTATCTGCTCAATCTTAGTCTTTTATTCCTGATCATATGAATAGAAGAATAGTTAATCTTGGAACAGAATAGTGACTATGTAATGTGCTGAAATGTCATAGATGATGGACTCTAATGATTGCTCTTTCTGTCTCTTGCTGCAATGTTAACTCTAGGAAGGAGCATAATGTGCAAGAGCACATTAGCACATTGTCTCAAAGCAACTTTACAAGTTTAGATTATCTCCTAATAACTACGTCCAATCCCAAATTGAGCAAGCCTAGGGCGACAGTGGCAAGGAAAAACTCCCTAGTTCAAGGAAGAAACCTTGGGAGGACCAAGACTCAAAAAGGGACCCAACCTCCTTGGGCGGCGGTAGATGATAAATCTAAGAGTGAAAACTAAAGTCATGGAGTCAAAGTTCGAATAAAATGTGGAAGTATGCACATCGACATTAAGTGGCCCGGGTATGATGATAAATCTAAGAGCGAAACTAAAGTCATGGAGTTCAAAGTTAAAATAAAATGTGAAGTATGCACATTGACATTAAGTGGCCGGGTATGATGGGGCTGGAGCTGATGACGGAAGCAGCTTGAGTGGAGCTACAGCCGATGAAAACATCATGGGTGGGGCTGGAACTGCCGGAACACAGCTCGGAGAGAAAACAGAAAATGTAATTAGTTATTGATTAAGAGCAACAGTTGTCTATTAACAATCACTGATGCCAAGTTGTAGCATGAAGACCCCGGCAGCATTCCGCATTAGCTATAGCAGCATAGCTAGAAAGAGGAGAAACTGGTAAGGAAACACAGCCAAGAGGGGGATCACACGAGGACATTGGCAACCCCACGGGAGGCAGAAGACAGCAACCCAACGTCTCTGATCACCATAAGACTCTTTGACTATGAACCCCCCAGCTCTGCCCTTATTCTAAGGCAAGGATGCACGAGTCCAAGATCATGAGGACAAAGCCCAGTTCAGCCAGCACGGCCCACTCGACACTCCCGGCTAGCGGACACAGGCAGGCAGGCCAGACATGACTTCCAGACTCCGGCCCCAGTGACCCAAGCCATGCATCCTGGTCTAAATCTAGTCAAAAGCCTGTGTAAATAGGTATGTCTTTAGGCTAGACTTAAAACTTTGGAGAGTGTCTGAGTCTCGAACGAAAGTGGGAAGTTTATTCCATAGTTTGGGGGACCATGTATGAGAAAGCCTTTTCCCCCGGCTGTGACTTATTAATTCTAGGAAATAAAAAGAAGTCCTGCACCCTGCGAACGAAGTAGAGACGAGTTGGATTGTAAAAACTCTAAGAGTTCCTCAGGGGACAATGTGGGGCCAGGCAATGTAGAGCTAATCATTATAAGTTAAAAGAAGTATTTTGTAATCAATGCGGAATTGGACTGGTACCAGTGTAGTGTGATGATAGAACAGGAGTGATGTGGATTTCCGTCCTTCCTTCCGTCCTTTGCATTTCCGTCATTCTGGAGAGCGAAATGTTCGCGACACTAATTGATCTAGCTCCCCCCAGCGGATCTCGCCCAGGTCATTGGGTGGTAGACCAGAATAGTGACGGCAAGGGGAGAGGTAGGAAACAATTTGGGTCCTCCTCTTTTCCTGGGATGCATGCCGTTCTGTTTTTGCTCGTTGTTCCTTTCTGCCCGAACGTGACGCTCTTTTTCTGAAATCCTCCCGTCTGCATGCACCTTCCCCTCCTCCGGCGCCCTATCTGGAGGACATAAGGGAGGGAGCTTTATCACCACCCCGCCTCGCGGGGTACCCCCTAGCAACTCTATCTGAACACTAAACCCGCGGGAGAGGCCCCCCCTTTCGAGTTAGCACTACGGGCAGCTGCATTCTAAACTAACTGAAGTTTATTTATAGATTTACTATAGCATCCAGTACGTAAGGCGTTACAGTAATCCAACCTTGAGGTTATAAACGCTGAACAAGTTTTTCTGCATCATTAAAAGAGAGGATATTTCTAAGTTTAGCTATAGTACGTTATTGAAAGAAAGCAAATTCCAGTGATGCTGCTAATGTGCGCATCAAAGGAGAGATCTGAATCAAACGTGACACCTAAGTTTTTCACAGATGGACTGGGCAATACTGGACAGCCATCTAGATTTAGGATAGATGTAGCCAACCTTGTCTCTCACAGCCTTGGGTCCCAACTAATAGAACCTCAGTTTTATCTGAGTTAAGTAGAGAGAAAATTAAATAAACATCCAATCTTTTATTTCCTTTACACAGTCCTCAATTTTTTGTTGATTGTAAGGCTGTCATTAGGTTTGGCTGATATGTACAGCTGTGTATCATCTGCATAGCAGTGGAAACTAATGCCATGTTTACGAATAACTGAGCCTAGTGGTAGCATGTACAGAGAGAATAAAAGCGGGCCAAGCACTGACCCCTGAGGCCACGCCATACTTTCACTTTGAGAGCTTAAGACCTTAGATTATTTATATGAACAAACTGGTACCGGTCAGTTAAGTAGGATTTTTAAACCAAGAAAGTGCTGATCCCTTAATAACCTACAGTATTCTCTAGTCTGTTTAGTAAAACATCATGATCTATAGTGTCAAATGCTGCACTTAAATCGAACAGAACAAGAAAAGAAACACACATCCTTATCTGAGGACATTAACAAGTCCTTTAGTACCCTAATTAATGCTGTTTTCAGTTACTATGATGGGGCCTGAAGCCAGACTGAAATGTTTCAATAAATTTCATTCCTTTGAAGGTAACTGCAGAGCTGCTGATAGACGGCTATAGACGGCTATAGATTTTGGACAGAAACGGTTAGATTTGAAATTGGTCTATAATTAGATATCACACAAGGGTCAAGATTGGCTTTTTTTAATCAGTGGTTTGATAAGGCAGACTTAAAGGATTTGGGGCACATAACCTAAGGTAAGGGATGAATTTAAAAATAGCTAACACTGGCTCTATAACAATAGGTAATACTTGTTTGAGTAGACGTGTAGGAATTGGATCTAATAAACACGTTGATGGACTTAGACGAGCTGATCAGTGCAGATAGTTCAGTATTAGTAATTGGCGTAAAAGATTCTAGTCTTGATTTAACAGCTCATTAAACAGATGTCTTCACTAGTGCTGCATCTGGAAGGTGGCTGAACAATTTGGTGATGTGATGAGCATTGAGTTTTATGCCTAATGTTTTTCTATCTTATCATTAAAGAAAGTCATGAAATCATTAACTGTTAAATTACCACAGAATGGGAGAGTCAATTTTCTGTGGGGTTTTTTGTTAATTTGGAGACTGTATTAAAGAGAAAAATCTTTGGATTATTATTATTTTTCTTTATGATTGAAGAGAAGTATGCAGCTTTAGCTTTAGTGAGGGCATGCTTATACTCTGCCATGCTGTCCCTCCAAGCAATCTTAAACACCTCCAATTTACGATGTTCTCCCACTTGCGCTCTAGATGTCGTGTTCTTTGCTTTAAGGTACGGGTGTGGGTCATTATACCATGGTTGCTAGCCTTTTTCCCTAATACGTTTGACCCTAGCAAGGGGCAGTCGTTGTCCAGGGTTGAGCGAAGCACACATTCTAATTGGTCATTTACACACTCAAGATGATTGAGCTCCGTAGGTGTATTAAATTTCAAGTCGGTAGGTTTTTAATAAACGCAGCTGGAGTAGCAGATGTGATAGTGCTGCTTGGTTGTGATAACGAGGCAGAAGGATTTTATTTATTAGAGGATAGCTCAAATACTAAAAGATAGTGATCTAAAATCAAAATCGCTTTGCGGGGAAACACATCAAGGTTATCTATATTGATACCAAATGGTAATATTAGATCTAAAGTATGATTACAGCGGTCTGTGGGTTGGTCCCCTCACATTCTGAGTGATACCCATGGAATTCTAAGATGGACTCGAAAGCAATTTTAAGTGGATCCTGTCATTGTCAAAGTGAATATTGAAATCACCTACAATTACAGCCTTATCTGTTTGACAGTAGTAAGCAGGAAAGAAAGTTAGCAAATTCCTGAAGAAATTCTGAATAGGGAAAATAGGGACCAGGAGGGCGGGTAAATAGTGATAAGCTGAAAAGAATGTGGTTTTAGCTTTCCATAAGGATGGATCAGTCACATAAGAATCAGTATTTCAAAAGAATTAGCCTTGTAATGGGATTTAGCTGTAACACCTACTCTTTGTCAAAAATTGTTGGCTACGCCTCCCCCCCCCACCATTGGACGAGGGCGACTAGCAATGACTGTATCCAGGAGGTGAGGCTTCATTTAAGGTTAAATATTCATCAGGTCTAATCCAAGTTTCAGTGAGACAGAGAGCGGTGTGTAAGTGTTCATCAGTGATCATTTCATTTACAATCACGCTTTGTTGTAAGTGATCTAATGTTAAGTAATCCTAGCTTTAGTCTAATGTTGTTATTTCTTTGGCAGCTATCTGTGTTTATACTAATGAGGTTATTAAGACAGACTTTTTGAGGAGCGTTTACGTTTAGGGCAGATGCGGGTAACAGACACAGTTTCAATAATGTGGGTTCTGGGTGACGGTGCATGGCTACCAGCAGACAGTTGGTTAAGCCGGTCTGTCTGCTGCCTGACCCCTGCTCTGGATAGTCAGCCCCTAACCAATCGGGCCATAAGACTATGGGCAATGTTGCAGGAGATGAGAGCAGCACCCTCCCGAGTGGGATGATGTAGATATTTGCTTTTTTACATGAGAGCTGGTTATGATATGGGCATTACCATGTAGTGGTACTTGAAAGTTTGTGAACCATTTAGAATTTTCTATATTTCTGCATAAATATGAACTAAAACATCATCAGGTTTTCACACATGTTTTCACACATGTCCTAAAAGTAGATAAAGCAAATTCAGTTAAACAAATGAGACAAAAATATTATACTTGTTCATTTATTTATTGAGGAAAATGATCCTATATTACATATTAGTGAGGGGCAAAAGTATGAAGCTTCGCTTTCAGTATCTGTTACGTGGTGTGGGTGCGAGTGACGGAAAGAGGGAGCAGGCGATTATGCGAGATTCCAGTCCAATAGTTTTATTCACTTTATAAGTTCCAAACCCAGGCAATGGTGACCAGTATGACGGGGAACACTCACGAACTTAAGCTCAACAATACAATTCGAAGAAGGCTAAAGACAAATGACAATAACGCTAATTGACCATTAAAACTGTAACCGGCAATCAATACTGAAAAAGGCAAATTATGACAATAATGACAAAGCGCGACCAGTAACACAGGAAAACCAAAAATCACGACCAGCAGGAAAAACCAGTGAGCCTAGAGGCAGTAGAAAAGGGGAAGACACTACTGAGGCTATACAGGCTGAAGGAAGCTGCAATAACTATAGCTGGCTGAAGGAAGCTACAATAACGATAGCTGACTGAAGGAAGCTATAACAAAGATAGCTGGCTGAAAGAAGCTACAACAAACTATGCTGACTGAAAGAAGCTATAACAAAGATAGCTGGCTGAAGGAAGCTACAATAACGATAGCTGGCTGACGGAAGCTATAACAGAGATAGCTGGCTGACGGAAGCTACAAGAGAGATAGCTGGCTGACGGAAGCTACAACAAACTATTAGCTGGCTGGAGGAAGCTACCAACTATAGCTAGCTGAAAGAAGCTACAATAAACTACTGCTGGCTGAAAAAAGCTATAACAAAGATAGCTTGCTGAAGGAAGCTACAACAAACTATTAGCTGGCAGGAGGAAGCTACAACAAACTACTGCTGGCTGAAAGGACCTACAATAAACTATACTGGTCCTTCTCAAAAAATTAGCATATTGTGATAAAGTTAATTCTTTTCCATAATGTAATGATAAAAATTAAACTTTCATATGCTTTATATTCATTGCACACCAACTGAAATATTTCAAGTCTTTTATTGTTTTAATACTGATGATTTTGGCATACAGCTCTGAAACCCAAAAATCTCACAAAATTAGCATATCATGAAAAGGTTCTCTAAAACGAACTATTAACCTAATCATCTGAATCAACGAATTATACTCTAAACACCAGCAAAAGATTCCTGAGGCTTTTGAAAACTCCCAGTCTGGTTCATTACTCAAAACCGCAAATCATGGGTAAGACTGCCGACCTGACTGCTGTCCAGAAGGCCATCATTGACAAACCCTCAAGCAAGAGGTAAGACACAGAAAGAAAAGAAATTTCTGAACAAATAGGCTGTTCCCAGAGTGCTGTATTAAGGCACCTCAGTGAAAAGTCTGTGGGAAGGAAAAAGTGTGGCAGAAAAACGCCTGCACAACGAGAAGAGGTTACCAGACACTGAGGAGGATTGTGGAGAAGGGCCGATTCCAGAGCCACCATGCACAGGCGTGAGCAGAAATGGGCTACAGGTGCCGCATTCCCCAGGTCAAGCCACTTTTGAACCAGAAAACGGCGGCAGAAGCGCCTGACCTGGGCTACAAGAGAAGCAGCACTGGGACTGTCGCTCAGTGGTCCCCAAATTAACATTTTTCGGATGAAAGCAAATTTTGCATGTCATTCGGAAATCAAGGTGCCAGAGTCTGGAGGAAGACTGGGGAGGGAGAAGGAAATGCCAAAATGTCTGAAGTCCAGTGTCAAGTACCCCACAGTCAGTGATGGTCTGGGGTGCCATGTCAGCTGCTGGTGTTGGTCCACTGTGTTTTTTTATCAAGGGCAGGGTCAATGCATCTAGCTATCAGGAGATTTGGGAGCACTTCATGCCATCCATCTGCTGAAGAGCTTTATGGAGATGAAGAGTTCATTTTCAGCAACGACCTGGCACCTGCTCACAGTGCCCAAAAAAACCACTGGTAAATGGTTTTACTGACCATTTTATTACTGTGCTCAATTGGCCTGCAAACTCTCCTGACCTGAACCCGATAGAGGGAATCTGTGGGATATTGTGAAGAGAAAGTTGAGAGACGACAAGACCAGCAGCACTCTGGATGAGCTTAAGGCCGCTATCAAAGCATCCTGGGCCTCCATAACACCTCAGCAGTGCCACAGGCTGATTGCCTCCATGCCACGCCGCATTGAAGCAGTCATTTCTGCAAAAGGATTCCCGACCAAGTATTGAGTGCATAAATGAACATAATAATCTGAAGGTTGACTTTTTTTGTATTAAAAACACTTTTCTTTTATTGGTCGGACGAAATATGCTAATTTTGTGAGATTTTGTTTAATTTTGGGTTTTCATGACCTGTATGCCAAAATCATCAGTATTAAAACAATAAAACACTTGAAATATTTCAGTTGGTGTGCAATGAATCTAAAATATATGAAAGTTTAATTTTTATCATTACATTACATTACAGAAAAGAATTAACTTTATCACAATATGCTAATTTTTTGAGAAGGACCAGTAGTTGGTAGAAAGAACTACTGAGAGCTATGAGGCTGCGGTAGACGATCGGAAGAACGGATAGCTATCGAGGCTAACAGGAGCTATAAAAATAGCAGTAGCAGTGGCAGCAGCAATAGCAATAGCAGTAGCAACAGCGAAAGCAATAGCAGTGACAGCAGCAGTAGCAATAGTTATAGCAATAGCCAATAGCGATAGTGATAGCTCAAACAATGACAGTAACAGCAGCAGTAGTAATAGTGATAGCAAAAGCCCATAGCAATAGCGATAGCAATAACTATAGTGGTAGCGTGTTCAATCAGGTTAACAATCGGTAACATCAGGCATCCAAACTGGATAGTGCAATAACACAGAAGCAATAGTTACTAACAGAGTAACAATAAAGAAAACATAACTCACACACTGCGGTCGCAGCCGCACAGCCGTATCATGGCAATAACCGCGACCGGGAGAGTCCAGGCAGGCGAAACTGCCAACAGGTAATTGTCCATCCGTCAAAACCGTGGCGAAACAAGGATTCAATCCAACGGGCGGAACCGGGGAGAAAGGGGGATCATCCAGCGGGCGGAACCGCGATGAAGAAGCAATAATCCAGTGAGCGAAACCCCGATAAAGAAAAAGTGCATCACTAACAGTAAACTGAGTTAACAGAGGTAACTGAGATAATGCTCCCGCTCCGAGCAGTGAAACCGTACAACTGAAATAGTGCCCGTAATCACGGCCAAAACGAGTCACCGGTGCGGGAGCCGCCATCTTGAGTTCCGCAGGCAAATCACCAAAATAAAAGTAACACGGGGCAGGGCACGGATCCTAACAGTATCTGGTGTGACCCCCCTGTGCAGCAATAACTGTAACTAAACGTTTCCTGTAACTGTTGATCAGTCCTGCACACCGGCTTGGGAATTTTAGCCCATTCCTCCATACAGAACAGCTTCAACTCTGGGATGTTGGTGGGTTTCCACACATTAACTGCTCACTTCAGGTCCTGCCACAACATTTCGATTGGATTAGGGTCAGGACTTTGACTTCACCATTCCAAAACATTAACTTTATTCTTCTTTAACCATTCCTTTGTAGAACGACTTGTGTGCTTAGGGTCATTGTCTTGCTTCATGACACACCTTCTCTTGAGATTCAGTTCATGGACATATGTCCTGACATTTTCCTTTAGAGTTCTCTCATATAATTCAGAATTCATTGTTCCATCAATGATGGCAAGCCATTCTGGCCCAGATGGAGCATAACAGGCCCAAACCATCATCCTACCACCACCATGTTTCACAGATATGATAAGGTTCTATAAAACAATACAATAATGAATAATGAGCACAATCTGTTACTGCTGAAACCAAGGGAAGATAGGATCCAAAGTGCAAGAGCTCCCCAGGACAGGAAAATCTGTGAAATTAAAAGAATCCCTGAAAGGGGGAGAAAGCTAAGGGAACAACCAACAGAGAGAGTGAGGGAACCTCACATGCATCCACTATAGAGGGTGAAAGCAGAAGGAGTGGCTGGGATCGAGCCCCAGATGCTGGCATGTTGGCTAGGACACTTAACACCACACACCGCCCGGTGGCTGGCATAATGCATGCTATCCAACCGATCCCAAATAAAACACGGCAAGCTGTATATAAGGACACAGAAAGGTAAGGGAAGCGTCTATGTCGCTTAAAACAAGGGAAGGAGGAAAAGTATCACTGAACGGGTGAAATGGATGCCGAACAACGTTTAATGACTGAGACGCCATAGCGCATGAGCACTCGCTGAAGGCTTTCTGCCTGAAAGACACTCACCGGGCTGTGCAGATGCAGAGCGCTGTGCCTCAAGAGTGAGAGAGAGAGGGAGGGCATGGAGTGCAGTGCGCACTACATGTACGCAATCGCGCATGGTAAACTCTGAAAGGGAAGCACGAAAGGAAAAAATAGCCGAATGGGGATTTCACTACCCTACACTAGCGACTAATTCCTATCATACCTTGGGTCTCCAAACTCTACGTGGCCGACCTCCTTTCGTGAGATTGGTCTACCTCTGGGCCTGACCGAGCCTGAATCAATGAGCAAATTACCTTACATATAAAAAACGCCAAAACAGTTAAATAGGCAGTGAAGTCGCACATCACGCCCCTATAAGTAGTCTGTGAAATCAGTTGCGCCCGGATGCGCCTGTGAGAAGGGGCATGTTAGCCACAAGCCGATCTAGCTTGGAGCCGGCGACTACTAGTCCGATGCTGCCCTCTAGAGTCAGACTGCATGCCACTGTGACCTCTAACACAATCAAAGTGAGAAAAATCCAGTGTATGCACCACACAGAGCGCAATGCTACTACTCCACGAATGCAATAATCACTTGAAATTACTATGTTTTTTTTACATGTGTAATTGAGGTGTAAATTATGATAGTTCAGATAGCTGAGTTAAATGAGCATGTCACAATCACTATACATGTAGCTATGGGAATATTGTGTGAATGTTGTGAATTTGTTGACAACAGTTTTCCCATTTTTAAAGGCTATGTTACATTCATGACAAAATGGCATACAGTGGTCCTTGACAGTTTGTAAACCCTTCACATCATCAGATCTTCACACATGTCCTAAATGTAGATAAAGAGAACCCAGTTAAACAAATGAGACAAAAATATTATACTTGGTCATTTATTTGTTGAGGACATTGTTCCAATATTACATATTAGTGAGTGGCAAAAATACATGAACCTCTAGGATTAGCAGTTAATTTGAACGTGAAATTAGAGTCAGGTGTTTTCAGTCAATGGGATGACAATGAGGTGTGAGTGGGCACCCTGTTTTATTTAAAGAACAGGGATCTATCAAAGTCTGCTCTTCACAACACACGTTTGTGGAAGTGTGTCATGGCACGAACAAAGGAGATTTCTGAGGACCTCAGAAAAAGAGTTGTTGGTGCTCATCAAGCTGGAAAAGGTTACAAAACCATCTCTAAAGAGTTTGGACTCCACCAATCCACAGTCAGACAGATTGTGTACAAATGGAGGAAATTTAAGACCATTGTTACCCTCCCCAGGAGTGGCCGACCAACAAAGATCACTCAAAGAGCAAGGCGTGTAATAGTTGGCGAGGTCACAAAAAACCCCAAAATAAACTTCTAAGCAACTGAAGGCCTCTCTTCACATTGGCTAATGTTAATTTCATGAGTCCACCATCAGAAGAAACACTGAACAACAATGGTGTGCATGGCAGGGCTGCAAGGAGAAAGCCACTGCTCTCCAAAAAGAACATTGTCTGCAGTTTGCTAAAGATCATGTGGACGAGCCAGAAGGCTATTGGAAGAATGTTTTATGGACGGATGAGACCAAAATAGAACTTTTTGGTTTAAAGAAAAGTGTTATGTTTGGAGAAAGGAAAACACTGCATTCCAGCATAAGAATCTTATCCCATCTGTGTGAAACATGATGGTGGTAGTATCATGGTTTGGGCCTGTTTTGCTGCATCTGGGCAGGACAGCTTGCCATCATTGATGAAACAATGAATTCTTAATTATATCAGAGAATTCTAAAAGAAAATGTCAGGACATCTGTCCATGAACTGAATCTCAAGAGAAGGTGGGTCATGAAGCAAGACAACACCCCTAAGCAACACCAGGGTCGTTCTACCCGGAAAGAATGGTTAAAAGAGAATAAAGTTCATGTTTTGGAATGGCCAAGTCAAAGTCCTGACCTTAATCCAATGGAAATGTTGTGGAAGGACCTGAAGCGAGCAGCTAATGTGAGGAAACCCACAACATCCCAGAGCTGAAGCTGTTCTGTACGGAGGAATGGGCTAAAAATCCTCCAAGCTGGTGTGCAGGACTGATCAACACAGCTACAGGAAATGTTTAGTTGCAGTTATTGCTGCAACTATTATTTATGCAGAAATATAGAAAAATTCTAAAGAGTTTCACAAACTTTCAAGCACCATTGTAATTATTCAATTTTTTTTACATTTCCCCTTAAAAAACAAACAAATTGTCTGGTGTGTGTTCAGTTCAAGTCTCAGATTCAGAGTCCAGTACCGGGGGAGCTGTGTAAGGCTGCAAATAATGATTATTTTAATAATTCGAGTATCAGTCGATTATTTTTTTCAATTAATCGATGAATCGGGTAAAAAAAAAAAAACTTTCCAGTTTCTGTTTTCAGAAATATAACATTAAATAGCAGAGCAAATAAGTGCTTGAAATTAATGAATAATAATAAATTAAATGTATGAATAAATTAAAATAACAAATTAAATAATAAAGAAAAATAAGTGCATCTCTGATGCAAACCCTACATTACAAACTCATTCACTCCTAGGAACTTTGCATTGCAATCCAAAAATGTTAGCAATGTAATATAAAATGCTACAAAGTAAGAACGGTTTACAATAGAAGTAGTAATAGTTCATTTGTGTAAATTAAAATACGAAGTGAATGAACAACAAAAATCTAAATCAAAACCAAATACTCGGTGTGGACCACCCTATGCCTTCAAAACAACATCAATTTTTTTTCTTGGTACACTCACACAATCTGGGATTTTTGTAGGATTATAGTCAGGTGTATGATTAAACCAATTATACCAAACTGATGATAATAATTATCATTTGCAACACAGCCATTAAATGAAAAAGGAAGCAGATGTGTAGGAGGCATAAAACTGGGTAAGGAACAGCCAAACTCTGCTACAAAGGTAAGGTTGTGGGAAAACAGTTTTGTGTCACAGGGACATACAACCATGGCAAGTCTGAGCACAGTAACAAGACACAAGGTAGGTATACTGCATCAGAAAGGTCTCACACAGGCAAGGATTTCAAAGTAGACTGGAGGTTAAAGCTCATTTGAAAAAGTACAAAGAAATGGGCAATGCTGAGGACCGTAGATGCAGTGGTCAGGCACCTCATGCTTTACTTCCCTTAAAAACTGGAAGATGTCTAACAGTGCCATCAGCAAAGAAGTGGCAGAAACCAGTGGGGCACTGACACCACACCCATTTGACTGTTCTGAGAAGTCTGGTCAGAAGTGGTCTTCATGGAAGAATTGTGGCTACAGCCAATATCACCAAGAACTATCTTCAGTGTAAAGAAGAACAAGGAGTCCTGGAAGTGAGGATATGGGACACACGGAGCTCTGATCTTAACATCATCGAATCTGTCGGGATTACACGAAGAGACCGAAGGATCTGAGCAAGCCTACATCCACAGAAGATCTGTGGTTAGTTCTCCAGGATGTCTGGAACAACCTCCTTGCCAAGTTCCTTCAGAAACTGTGTGCGAGTGTACTTAGAAGAACTGAAGGCAAAGGGTGGTTACACCAAATACTGATTTGATTTAGATTTCTCTTTAGTTCATTCACTTTGCATGTTGTTAACTGACAAAAATAAAGTACTAACACTTCCATGTTTGAAAGCATTATTTCTCTGCAGCATTTTTCCACACCTGTCTATAACCTTAGCACAATACAGGCTATGGTGCAAACATCTAATAAAGATCATATTAATCATAATATAGAATTGATGTTTATTGTATGTATCAAGTCCATTCTCAACAGAAAACATAAAAACAAAGTTCATGAAAATGTGTTTTGTGCAAATCCTCCAAACAGGACAAAAGAAGCATTGCAGTGAAAGTGCAGAAAAACTTCAAGCTCATTCCACACTTTATTCCTATAGACTTAATTGAAAAAAAAATACAGTTAATTTAGCACGGTGTTTTTGGTCATGATAGACTAGCTAATAATATCACCTGCAAGGCTGCAGATAGCTAGGTCCCCGAATGCGCATGCTAACGTTACCCTGCAAAATAATAAGAAAACCACAAAAGGTGCATCAGGTGATAACCTTCAGTACAGCTAAAAATATGTATGTAAATGTCACGTGCATTAGCGGACTTAACGTTTTTCTTTTGGAGCTGCTCTACAATCCAAGTTAAGGGCAAAGCAAACTCTGGCTAACATTATGCTACCAACAGAAACTAGCATAGCATTCGGTCTGAAAACTACAATATAGTTTCTATTAGCACAAAAACGAATTAAAATGTTAAAATAACAATAATAACTTCAAAAATACTTACCAAACTACGATTCCAGCCACAGAACAGCAGCCGCCATAAGGAGAATGAAGCTCTGCGGCAGCAGTAACTCACTCTGTGACTCAGCATCTCACCAGACCGTTAGCTAAGCTCGTGCGCGCTGGCGTTCAAAAATGCACGCGAACTTCAAAAAGTTACCGAAAGTTAAGGCCTTTATCGTAAACTATGTGAATGTTTACCAATCCAGTTTAAGCGAGTATATGAAGTATTTAATTACCAATAAGTAAGAAAACCGCTTTCCCTTACAAGCCGCAGTATCCTCCATGTTTGTTACCACAGTATGCTAATGAGCTGGTTCTGACCAATAGCCGAACGGAGGGCATCGCTCAGACGCTCCGTGTTGTCTTTAGGTTTAAAGGTTGCAGTTCCTTCTGTGGAGTTTAATGATTTAACCCGTTTTGAACTATTCTTCACAGTTTTGACTATAAATAGAATATTTTTTTTTTAATTACAAAAATAACAGCATATAGACAAAATAATTGTGACAGACAAGCTATACACAAGACAAATAAGCAAGGTAAAAAAGAAAAAAAAAACGATAGTAATAATGGCAACACACAGGCAGTACACAGGACAACCGAATAAGGTGAAAAGTAAGACAAGCAACACAAAATAATAATGACTGACAGACAGACAGTATACAGGATAGGGTGGGAGGAAAAAACATAATACTGATAATAATAATTCACAGCACTGCACACTGATACTGTGTATCCTACTCCTTACTCAATCAGTCTAATACGTTGAATTATTAATATACCGAGTGACCGTTTAAATATAAATGCATACATTTATACCTACAAACAATATACAGAGACAGTGACAGAAAAAAAAATCATAATGTACATTTTGCTAACAAATTTGCATTTGAGAGAGTGCAAGTTACTTTTTTAATTACATTATAAGGCCACTACTACAAAATTCACTCATTATTGAGAAGACTAGATTAAAGTGCCTAATTTGTTTCGATTTGCAGCTGAGGCTAGGTGCTCTTTTAATAGATTGATCCATTGTGTTAGGTAATTTTTTTTTTATCTTTCGAATTTAGTAGTATTTTTTTTTTGCTGTTGTTGTTGCTGGTATACTTAACAATATAAGTAATGGAATTGTGCTTTCGATTAGTGATTCTACCACTGAGAGGTTTCCTAAATAGACATACGGAGGGTGACATAGAAATGTTGCTCCCCAGACAGAGAGATCATTTTAAAGTTACTTTTCCCCAGAATTTGTGGACTATTCTGCAAGTCTGGAACGAGTGAAAGTAGTCGTCAGTTTTGTTGGTTACGCACTGTGTACATATACTTGAAAATTACTGAAAACCCATTTTGAACATTTTGTATTGAGTAATGTGTGTCCTATGAATGATTTTTTATTGAATTAATTGAATTATTTGTATGTTTGAATATTGAATTCTTTGTCTTTGATGAGTGAGGTATTAAATCACCATCTTGGCCTGGTTGTAGTTTTTTGTATGTCACTAAAATTAAAAGTAACTGAGGCATGATCAGAGCTTACTATTGGATGGTTTGTAGGTTTTCATTTATGCAGTATAATGGAGTTGCTTGTGTGGAATAAGTCAATGCGAGAGAATGAGTGATGAATTTGAGAGTGAGTCACGCATTGTATAATTTTAATTCTATTTTAATTTAAGTCCATCATACTGTCAGGGAACACAGTGACAGTTTAACATTTAATTCTTGAACGTTTTGTAATATAACTAAGAACACAAGCATGAAGAGAATTGGCTCTGATAGAACATGGAAGCAAATATTTGAAATTTTTAGTTTTTCTTTGGATACTTCTATTGTTGCCTTGTCTACACCTGTAAGTAAAAGTAAATTGTGCAGAAAATAAACTTGTGTATTTTAACATACACATATGGAAATTTGAATTGTGATTTTATTTAGAATTACTTTCTCAAAATAAATAGATTTGAGTATCAGTAATGACAGATAAGTTTATCAAGGTATATTCAGAAAATTGGGAATTCGCTGTTTCTTATGGATTTCTTGTTATGAGTCAACAATAAGGTGAACTTTAACTTGTTAGAAAGTCCAAAAAAAGCCAATTATGAGATCTTAAATGTTTCTTATGTAAATAGTATCATAAGTCTAGGAGGAGACATAAAACAGGCAAGTCTTCTGTGAGACAACTATAAGTTTGATTTAAGATCTCAAATGTTTCTCATGTTTTGCATGATGAGACGAATCTGAGATAAGACGAACTTAAGACAAACTTAAGACGAATTTAAGAAATGATACTCTGAAAATTCAAGCATTGTTTCTCAGGAGACAAATTTAAAAAACAGGAGAAATAAGCTTAAATCTCACATTGATCTCATACATGTCTTAATTATGTCTAGGGGAAATAAATGAGACAAACTTAAGATCTTATTTAGAGAATTTCTTTCCTGTGGGTATTTATGGAGAAATATAGAAAATTCTACAGGGTTCACAAACTTTCAAGCACCACTATATATACAGGTAGTGGCTATGGTACGAACAATTGTTCTTTAAATAAAACGGTGCCCACTCACACCTGATTGTCATCCCATTGGTTGAAAACACCTGACTCTAATTTCACCTTCAAATTAACTGCTAATCCTAGAGATTCACATACTTTTTTCACTCACTAATATGTAAGTTTGGATAATTTTTCTGAATAGATAAATGACCAGGTATAATATTTTTGTCTCATTTGTTTAACTGGGTTCTCTTTATCTACATTTAGGACTATATGTGAATATATATACAGTGGGGCAAAAAGGTATTTAGTAAGCCACTGATTGTGCAAGTTCTCCTACTTGAACTTGCACAATTACATGAGAGAGGTCTGCAATTTTCATCATAGGTACATTTCAACTATGAGAGACAAAATGAGAAAAAAAATCCAAGAAATCACATTGTAGGATTTTTAAAGAATTTAATTGTAAATCATGGTGGAAAATAAGTATTCGGTCACCCACAAACAACCAAGGTTTCTGGCACTTACAGACCTGTCACTTCTTCTTTAAGAAGGTCTTCTGTCCTCCACTCATTACCTGTATCAGTGGCACCTGTTTGATCTCATTATCTGTATAAAAGACACCTGACCACAGCTTCAAACAGTCAGACTCCAAACTCAACCATGGCCAAGACCAAAGAGCTGTTGAAGGACACCAGGAAGAAAATTGTAGACCTGCACCACGCAGGGAAGAGTGAATCTACAATAGGCAAGCAGGTTGGTGTGAATAAATCAACTGTGAGAGCAATTGTAAGACATACAAGACCATTGATAATCTCCCTTGATCTGGGGCTCCACACAAGATCTCATCCCATGGGGTCAAAATGATCATGAGCAACGGAACGGTGAGCAAAAATCCCAGAACTACATGGAGGGACCTGATGAATGACCTGCAGAGCGCTGGGACCAACGTAACAAGGTTACCATCAGTAACACACTACGCCAAAGAGGGACTCAGATCCTGCAGTGCCAGGTGTGCCCCCTGCTTAAGCTAGTACATTTCCAAAAGAAGTTTGCCTATGCATATGATGAGAGCATATGGATGATCCAGAAGAGCATTGGGAGAATATCATGTGGTCAGATGAAACCAAAATAGAACTTTTTGGTAAAAACTCACCTGGAGGAAAAAGGATGTTGAGTCTCATCCCAAGAACACCATAGCTACTGTGAAGCATGGGAGTGGAAACATCATGCTTTGGGGCTGTTTTTCTGCAGAGGGGACAGGACGACTGATCTGTGTTAAGGGAGGAATGAACGGGCCATGTATCGTGAGATTTTAAGCCAAAACCTCCTTCTATCAGTGAGAGCATTGAAGATGGAACGTGGCTGGGTCTTCTAGCATGACAATGATTCCAAACACACCACTCGGGCAACTCGAGAGTGGCTCCGTAAAAAGCATTTCAAGGTCCTGGAGTGGCCTAGCCAGTCTCCAGACCTCAACCCCATAGAAAATGTGTGGAGGGAGTTGAAAGTCCATGTTGCCCCAAAACATCACTGCTCTAGAGGAGATCTGCATGGAGGAAAGGTTCCAAAATACCAGCTACAGTTTGTGCAATGCTGGTGAAGACTTACAGGAAACGTTTGACCTCTGCCATTGCCAACAAAGGTTATGTTACAAAGTACTGAGTTGAACCAAATTTATTGACCAAATACTTATTTTCCGCCATATTTTACAATTAAATTCTTTAAAAATCCTACAATGTGTTTTCCTGGATTTTTTTTCTCATTTTGTCTCTCATAGTTGAAGTGTACCTATGTTGAAGTGAAAATTGTGTACCTATGTTGAAGTGAAAATTACAGACCTCTCTCATCTTTCTAAGTAGGAGAACTTGCACAATTAGTGGCTGACTAAATGGATTTTGCCCCAGTGTATAAACTTTGAATGTGGCAAAAAGTGCATTCAATTTTTTTTATTACCACACCCACTCCTACAGGATAGAACATATGTCAATAAATAAAACTCCACTGAGCAACACAACTGACCAGTCTTAGCCAGGGGTGTGGTTCAAACCAGAGTGGCTTATTTGGTAGAGCATTGGTTCACAATGCTTTGTTTCTCTGGTTGGATTCCTGCTTCTGGAGGCTCTAGGCTTGAGCAACATTAAGTTGCATACAATTATAAAACAGCCTTTGATATCATCAGAGCAAAGAAATTAATTTACTGTTTTCTGTAATTTTTTTATCGTCCCATTGGATGACCTTTGCATTTCAAGAGTTTTTACAAAATGAAAATAAGTTGGATCCTGATTAACTGAAATTAATCTGACAAAGATTTGTACACTTTCTGATTTACGCACATCACAGGAAGCAAGAAGAAGAATGAGAAGTTCCTTGCTATCAGTCAGCTGGATTGATAAAGTGTGTCAAAATGAAACTTGACCCACTGAATCAAAGTGGTAGAGAAAAAAAAAAGGAAAACAAAAAAATACAAGAAACACGATTAGACAATCAGAAAGAAATCTCAAAAAAGAAATGAGATGAGGGTATTGAGCTGCTTCATCAAGAGAGTTGTCTCAAGCAAGACATAAGCAGTGTGTCTCTAAGATGGAAAAGAAAAACAAATCTACTGTAGTAATTGAAGATGCATTTCATCTTGTTCTCATAGGAGCCCCTGGGATTGTAAATCAAGAGTGTGTATGGAAAGGTATGGACCATTTTTAACGACTGTAATACAGAGATGGATTTGTTCCTCCTGGACTGCCTGAAAACTGCATTGCCCCATTGTTAGTGGCAATAAAAGTGTCAAGCAGAACTTATTCTGGGGTAGAAAACCAGTTCTAACTCTGAGGATTTCCAATATTAAACTTCAAAATGAAATCCTCGAATGTGCAAAGACACATACAATAGATATTACTTTTTATTAGAGAGTAAAGGCATGGAAGCAAATAAGCCTGAGGGAAAATGAGAGTTCTCCACTAATACACACAAACATGCACAGAAAAGATGTGCATAGATATGTATTATACGCAAATGTGGCTTACCAGCCCCACAATTTGCTTGGAGAGGGATGGAAATAGCTAAACTTAAACATAGTACATTGCATGACTTAACACACTTGTACAACACATCTTAAGGGTATTAACACAGACTATTAGTACTAGGCACACAAGTTCTCACAAGTCATGATTGATTATGTCAATTGTAACTGCATAAATTAGCTTTTTTTTTTTTTTTTTGAACACAATCAATATATTTTGTGTAACCTGCCATTTTGTAATTAAATCTATTTTTAACTGATTGATGTTTAGCCCTCAACAACTTACAAACAGAATGCATTATAAGTGGCACTGAAACAGGAATTTATAATATACCTAGCTGAATTTAGTAGACTGTAGGCCTTGATTCTAGGCCACTATGTGGTGATCCGTGTTATCCCTGCAATATTTCACAGTATTCCAAAGACCAGACAGATCATTCATTCATTCATTCATTCATTCATTCATTCATTGATGGATGGATGGATGGATGGATGCATGGATGGATGCATGGATGCATGCATGCATGCTCCTACATACTCAATAAAGCTCTTGATCACAGTCCTACACATTACAGATAAACCCAAAAACAAGACATTAGACTCTAGGTAGTATGTCTCGAAGATGTACTTATAATAGGGTGTGTACAATTAACCATAAAGGAGATCCCCATTCCCTGTGGAGTGCCAGTGTTGTTTATTGCCTGGTCCAACACAGAGTTTTGGAAATGTACTCATAGGGATCTGACTGTCAGGTAGTTGGTGATCTGGGTGATAATAGAGGTGTCTACCTGTGTTTACACATGAGCTGTTGATTTGTAGATTCCAGTATTGGCCTCAAACATTTTTCGTGTTATGCTTCTCACTGAGCAAAACTGTGTGAAAACCCACCCCCTCTCTATCATTGAAAACTATGGTGCACTCAGTGTTAAACTTTTCTAATCTTCATAAAACCCTTAATCATTTTATACTGCTTATAGCTTCTTTCTATATAGTTTGTATTCTATTTTGCAAGCAACATTGACATTACAAAATACAGAAACATACAAAATATTAAATAAATTAAGCCCTGTAAATAAATAAAAAAATAAATAAATAATTGTTTATGTGTCATGGCCACACTACGCTATTTCTTGCTGACTTTACTCATACTCTGACACTGCCTCAGATCAGTGTGTACTTCAGTGTCCAACAACAAAAAGAACTCATGAACCCAGCTTAAATCTCTAATTACAGAAATGGGATTAATCTTTTCATCCCTCAACACTACAGCTGGCCATCACCCAGTATTTTTCAGGGGGAGTGTGTTCTTTTTGTAGATCATCAAATCATCAGATCTTTCTCTCTCTCTCTCTCTCTCTCTCTCTCTCTCTCTCTGTATGTACTCACTTTCATTTTCTCTTTCATTATGTCTGTAATGACGAGGCACCTGGCAGACAACGTGTGAACCTAGCTGTCCTCTTCTTTCAAATGTCATCACAACTGCGTGTGTGTGTGTGTGTGTGTGTGTGTCTGTGTGTGTGTCTGTGTGTGTGATGTGCCATGCTGAAACTGTCACAAAGATGAAATACACTCTAACCAACTGTCATGAAACACCACTCCATGTTGACAGTGGGGCTTCAAATACAACTTTTGCCAAGTTCCTTGCCAACTTTTGCCCAGTGCCTGCCTCCAAGCCAAGTCACTCTCTTTTGCTCAGCCAAGTCAGTCTCTCTCTCTCTCTGTCTCTCTCTCTCTCTGTCTCTCTCTCTCTCTTGCTCTCTCGCTCTCTTGTTTGTTTAGATTCTTTAACTTCGCTCTTCAGCATCAAAGGCGATTCAACGACAGACACAAGGTTCCATCAATACTAAGGTTATACTGAAACTAGTCATATACAACCTACATCAGAAAAAGTTGGGATGGTATGAAAAATGCAAATAAAAAAAATATATACAGTGTTCCTTACATTTCATTTGACTTTTATTTCGTTGCAGACAGTATGAACCCGATATATTACATTTTTTTTTCCTTGTCAACTTCATTTCATGTGTTCATAAACATCCATTCCTGCATTTCAGGCCTGCAACACATAAAAAAAAAAAAGATAGTTATGACGTAAAAAACTAAATAATGATGTTGTTTGAAACAGGTAATGTCAATAGGTGATTATAACCATGATTTGGTACAAAAGCAATATCCACAAAACGCAAAAGTCTTTGAAGAGTAAAGAAAATCTGGCAGAGATTTACATATTTCAGTCCTAACTTCTTATTTGGCTTGTTTTGCATTGTCTTGTGGAAAAATGCACGGACGTCCCTGGAAAAAACAGTCATTTTGAAGGAAGCTTATGTTGCTCTAAAATCTCAGTGAACTTTTCTGCATTAATGCTCCCATCACAGAAGTGTAAATGACCTTTGTCAAGGGCACTGACTCAACCCCATACCATGACAGAGCCTGGCTTGTAGAGCCTTGCAGCTTATAATAGTCTGGAGGGCCCTTTTCATCTTTGGTCCGTAGCACACAGTGTCCATTTCTTTTAAAAATATCTGAAATACTGATTCATCTTCCTGTGTGATGGTCCATCCCAGATGCCACCAAGCCCAGAGAAGCTGACGCCGCTTCTGGACATGGTTAACATGAGGCATCTTTTTAAAATGATATTATGTACTGTAGAGCAAGAAATATGTAAATCCCGTCTATTCTTTCTCTGAGGAACATTAGTTTTGAACATTTCAATACTTTTCTTACACATTTATTGATAAACTGGAGATTCTCTCCCAATCTCCAAGCTGTCTCATTCTCAGCAGCAAAACACTTGAGTGCCTGTTGAAACTTGGGTTTAAAAAGACAATATCACCTGCAAATACCCAAGCCTTATGTAATGTACCCCATAGCCTCAGTTGTGCCTTGCCTTGAGTGGAGAAGAGATCCACCCTTGGGTTCAACACACATATTTATCGACTTTGACTAAAAGTACTGACCCAGGAACCCCATACTCATGCAGTGTCCCTCACAGCATATTCCAATTCACATGATCATAAGCCTTCTCTAAATCATAAAAAAAAACAAAGGCTTGAACTTGGCATATAAAGCAACGGTACTAGTTTAAATAACAGAGATTGTGACTAAGGAAATGTGGTACAGGTGAGGTGAATCAATCTGCTGGTGATTAGAATAACCAGCTGCATGGGGCTGGGGTATGTGGAAGAATGAGCATAAAAATGGATGGAATCCGGACCACTGAAAATGGAGCCATCAGCTACTGTTTTGGAGGCTAGCTATGTTTTGTCCAACATAGCCTATGGTTTCAATTTTGGTTTTCAGATCAGTGCGTTCAAAATTTTGGCTTCCATAAAGAATTTTTATTTTATTTCATCACTAGATGTCAAATACTTTTATATTTAAAATTGAATTATGATTTGGTAACACTTATTCACAGGTAACATTCATGAGTATTCATAGAGACAATTTATACAGTAACTCAAAAAAGAATCTCCTGATAATTTAACAGAAGTACTGATCACTTAAGTAATTCAAATTATCAATATATTAATATCAATATATTACAAAATAAATATATAAATGATGGTCATATTTCAGTTTACTCCCACGTATCCTGGTCAGCATGGTGGGAGGTCCAGATTGGAATTATGGAATGCACTGGGCGCAGGCAAAGGCACACCCTGGACAGCTTTTCTCAATTCAGTAATGTAAATGTTTGTGAGACACTCTTACTACCAAGTCTCAACCTGCAGACCTAAGTGTAGACTCTCCAATTTCCACTAATAGGTTCCAGCTAGTGAAATGCTAGTTGACACCTTTTCGGTGTGATGAAGTTTTGTGTAACTGATGTCTTACATAAGATGCATTTTTTGTGTTATATAAGATGCAACTGGTTTGCTATATTAGCAAACCTATATTAGCAAACAACTTAAAAAAAAATATATATTGTATTGAATGCCAAGCATAACACAAGCTTGCTTGCTATACAATGCTTTAATTAAATTGCATGCATCTACCAGCACTTCGACACAATCAAATCATCAAGTCCCATTCGCAGTTACTATAGGGCTATGATCCTTCATTCACAGAGGGATGTGTTCATGCTCTTCTGTATGTTCTATGATCCCTGTAATGCATTCATTGTCAGAGAAGAATAAGGATGTTAATTAATGAGAAATTCAGGCTTCAGTGCACCAAGACTTCCAGCCGAGCTTTAAGGAAACGTTCAAGCAAGCCATCCTTCTCATCAGTATATGACAAGCAAGGTCAAAAATTTTCACCTCTGCTATTTGTTGATTGCATCGCAGGTGTGGCTATGTGTGAGGGACTAAGGATGGTGAAAAAAAGTGTTAGCAAACATGAAGGATGAATCAGGTCGTATTATCAGATGTGTTTTGTTAATGAGAGTTGCTGAGTCTGAAGGCAGTAGACACAAAATTACAATCTGCCTGATCAAGCTAGAGGGTTGCAAACACTGGAATTGTGAGAAAAAATATCATCAGACACGAAAGGGCAGAGAGCTCATCAGAGAAGGAGAGACACACAGGAAGAGTTCCTCAGGGTCCTGAGATAATCCTCACAAACATGGCTGCAGTCACTCTGATGCTAATGCACTGTGTCTACTGACACATCCTCACACTGCCCCAGTAGCGCTCAAGGGTGGTAAGAGGAATAGGATCACAGCACAGCCTCCAAAGTAAAAGCACACACATGCACACATATACACATACACCTACACACACACTCCACTGACAAAGAAAACAACCATTACAAAGGTCAAGGGTCGTTATGAAGAACGTTATCAAGGCACACGTGAAGCTAATTATGTGATTTTTTTTCCTGGTAAAAATTAAAAGAGTGTGGTTGTGAGGATGGGGTGTATGGTAAGAAAACATAAGGGCTAGAATATTGTACGTTTGCTCACATAGCCTGCATGTACTTTGCTGTAATTTGTTTTTAGGACCTGAAACACCACTACATACTCTCGAAAATAAAAGGTGTCAATGTCGACGTGTGCCCAATTTGTAAATGATTGGTATTCATTAACATACACACCTCCTACTAATAAATCAGCTGTTTACACATTGTTGGTGAATTTGGAGCAGAGTTTTCAGAATGGTCCATTTTAAGCATAATTTACTCACCATTTGCTCTTGTTTTTATGAAGTTTTCATGAATGAGGCCCAAAGAGTGCAAAAACTCAACTTGTACCAATACCTTCACTATAATTAATTATATTGTTTTATTCACAGCATGCTACAGACTACTTAGTGGAGATCTATCACAGTCTATCAATTACAGAGTAAAAACATGGTTATCAAAAGTATTCTTTTTTTGATTTGCAGATATTGCTTGTATCACCCATAATAAGATTTTTTTAAGAATGTTTTTCTGCTACAGCCTTGTTTTAATTACTGTCATCCCAAGGATGGAAGAATTAAGCCAGTTAGGTAAAGGCAGTTATGGTGGTAGCCCTCAGAGTAGGCAGTAAGATGTCTCACACCCCTGGCTCTGGAGTTAGAAATGACAGCTGAATCTTAAATATGTACGTACTTTTCTGCCCATATGCCACTGCCTTGCATGGAACTAGCATTACATGGATTAGTGAAGGCAAATGTGGGCGGCGAGGGGGATGGGGGTTGCAAGGAAACATTTCAATAAATAATGCTTATACATATACTGTGTGTAATATGCCAGAAAAGTTGTTTGGGATCACCTGTTAACATGCCAGGAACAAGTGCTATTCTTTTGACATGACTGCCAAAATCAAATCCAACCCACAAATCCTTTAAAATGCTTTCTGTTCATTTCAACCGTCTTCCTCAGGACTAAAATTGTTAACACAGGGACAATGCACAAGAGGTTGCCATGGCATCTGTTGTGTGTTACCAAGGCAATTGGCCCCATGTGCTCTTTTGCACCATTGCTGTCCAGGTTAACCCACCATTTTGCATGTTTCTGTCTCTATGGCAACCACAATTATAAAAATGATATCAACCAGAAAATGCAAGGCAATGAGGTATATGTGACAGCAGATCTTTTGGAAATTTGCTGTACTTCACACCTTCAGAAAGGAACAAATCAAATACATAGACATATCTGATCTGACAGCAGCTAGTTACCAACAGGCTTAGTGAAGCTATAATTAGAAACAGTAGTTTGTGTTAAGGACAAAACCAAAGGTAAACTGTAAAGAAAGAAAGCAAGGAAGAAAATAGACAGAACACCAAGCACATGTGAGGATCAAAATTATACAGGTAGGAAAAATGAAAAGGTAATGAAAAGAGTCAATTTGGTTCCACTGCATGCTGATTCATATGTAGGCAGCAAAATAGGGAGGGTTAAGAGAGGTCCTTTCCTTGTCCTTTCTTCCGTTCTCATTCACTTCAGAGGAAGCAGACATTCAATGCCACACATTTGTAGCTATTCACGCAACAGAGCACACACTGAGCTCAGGTTAATTCACAGATGGAGTATATGGCAAGCCAGAAAAGTGATAGAAAGTAAGTAGTGAATAGCAGGGGATGGTTGGAATAGGGCATATGCTTCTCAAATCATCCTCTTTCAACAAAAGGGTTAGGGCAGATTCATTGATCTGCACTAGTTAGATTTATCCAAATAAGTGTTTCTGATCAGCTGATCTCAACAATGCCTAGGCCTGCGGGACTGAGTGTGTGTAAATATACTGCAGCTACAGACAAACCAGCTACAGGGCAGAGATGGAAATGTATTACCTAAATACATGTATATGTGTTAGAGGTCCTACCTTTTAACCAATGCTAGGGGGTGGCGTCGGTTTAGTTGGCATCCCTGAGATCCTGACAGCAACTGCAGTCGTGAATGTGCATCTGCGTAATTGCGTAAATATGCAACACCTGCCACCTCAGGTATTTAAGAGTGGTCCTTTCAGCGTTTACACTCTTTCACCCATTAAATATTATTCAATTTGTCCTCTTCACCTAGAGCTAACTGCACATTGGGTCCTAAAAACTCCTTTGTAATTTTATTTTTATGGCTCGCCTGGCTCTTTAAATACTGCGACCCGTAACAGAATGCAGCGACCAATACAAGGACCCCGCGTTAGCTCCTAGACCTCCAATATTTAGGTCCCCCATCGATGCAGACGGTGTTATCAGTCTCTGGTGGGGTCCTGTTTAGCTTTTGGCAGTCTGGCCAGCTTGTATGGTCCCACCAGTGACCTGGGTTGGCAACTTTTCCCCCCGCTGATCTGCCCAACACCCCGCCAAAAAGGTGCTGGCATCCACCCAAGGCTCACCCAGGGCTGCTTTGGCCATCCATCACTTTTAGGCCCCCTAGTGATTTCGAATGGACTCCAGACCCTGAAGGTCCACCCCAGCCCATCTCTTGTGCACCCCCCACCCCTCCACCCCTCAGTTTGATGGATCCTCCCCCCCAGTCACCTGAACCTCCTTGGATCTGTGAGATCAGACAGGGCTGTAGACAGGTTGTGGATTATGTGTGTGAGTTCCATCTGCTGGCTTCGGAGGTTTTGTGACCAGGCACTAATGTCCATTTTGAACAGAACCTCAGCAAGGAGATAAATGATGAGTTGTTGCTTCTGGAACCCCCTTCCTTCCTGGCCAATCTGTACGATCAGGCCCTTTGCTGATGTGCGATTGGTTCTGAGGGCCAGGGAGAGGGTAAGCTCGACCTACATCTCGTCACCTGCTTCTCAGACGGTTCCCACTCATTCCAACCCTCCTGTGCCCTGAGCGGACCTTTTTGGTCTTCCTGCCACTGCGGCTACTTCCCCAGCTCCTGTGGCCATTGCGGTTCAGCCCGATCCGAGTCTGCTGGGCATTTTAGAGCAGTTCTCAACTATCACCACGGCCATTAAGGAGCCGCATGCCACAGTGCCATTCGTTATCTCCGTACCTGAGCATGTTAGCTCTATAGCTGAGCAGGCCGTGCCCCCTAGCTCTGTACCTGAGCTTGCCATGCCCTTTAGCTCTATAATTGAGCAGTTAACATTGCTCAGCTCAATACCTGAGCATACCATGCCCCTTAGCTCTGTACATGAGCATGTCGGCTCTGTAAGTGAACATGTCGCGCCCCTTAGCTCCATGCCTCCGCACATTGGCCCCGTACCTGAGTAGTTAGTACCACCTAGCTCCATACCTAAGCACTTAGCTCTGTACTTGAGCAGCTAGCACCAGCTAGCTCCGTACCTGAGCTTGTTATCACCTTCCATGAGCCATTAGCGTGACCTAGCTCTGTACTTGAGGATGTTAGCTCTGTACCTGAGCACATTTAGCTCTGTAACTGAGCAGTTAGTGCCGCCTAGCTCCATACCTGAGCATGCCATGCCCCTTAGCTCCTTACCTGAGCAAGTTAGTTCAGTACCAATTCTGTGCACCGATCGTTAGCAAGAATCCCTGTGCCACGGTCATTTCTACCAGTCCTGTGCCATGGTCACCTTTGTTGACTCCGGTACCAAGGTCATCGGTGTCTGTTTGTCCTGCTAGGTGACTCGCGCCAACCTTCCTTCTAGGCCTTGCCTGGTCTAGCACCGTTCCTGAGCCGCCAGCACCGAGCTCCATCCCTGAGCCACTTGTGGCTGGTCCTGGTCTTGAGCCTATTGATTTGGGTCCTGTTTTGGACTTTTTGTTCCCTACCCTACCATTTCACCCCTATTTGAAGGCTATTCCTGCCTACTGGGGTCTTCTTGTCCGTCAGACGCTCAACCCCGAGCACGTGCGACAAGCTATAGGAGTT
This sequence comes from Ancistrus triradiatus, assembly GCA_025084515.1. NCBI lineage: Eukaryota > Metazoa > Chordata > Actinopteri > Siluriformes > Loricariidae > Ancistrus > Ancistrus triradiatus. Next base: position 82,155 of record JAJAGP010002235.1, read on the forward strand.
ACTGGACGTGCTTAGGGGTATCAGGACGCCTCCGCTTGAGGTCCTGCCTTTTAACCAATGCTAGGGGGCGCCATCAGTTTAGATAACATCTCTGGGATCCTGACAGCAATTATAATCGTGCATGTGCATCTGCATAATTGTGTAAATACACAACACCTGCCACCTCAGGTATTTCAGTGGTCCTGAGCTTGGCAGGTGTCGCTGCATTCGACCATCTTTCTGCCTTTTCACTCTGCTGTTGTTTCAAGGTGGTACTAAACCTTGTTCTGGCCCGATAAGCTTAGACCGACCTCACAAAAGGAGATTGGTCGCATAGGGTTCTGGAGACCCAAGGTAAGATAGGGATTTGATGCTACTGTAAGAATTTAAACTTCCCCCTTTGCGTTTTTAGTGATTTTTAGTGCATTTTTAGTGATTGCCATTGAGCGATTGCTTCCATATTACCAATCCCCCACTCTCTGTCGCAGCGCGCCACTCTGCGCATGCACATTCCAGCGAGTAGCGCTCTAACACATCTTCTTAGAGGAAGGAAATGCGCTTCGGCATTCTGTGTCTTTCAGGACCACTCAGAGTGCATTTCCTGCATTTCGCTTTTCCGGGTTCGAGCGCTGTAACTGCTTTCATTCCGTGTCGCTTCACTGACACACTCTCCTCGCCCCGTAGGAATCGGTTCAGTTCTATTTCTCCTCCAAACTTGTTAAGCCGCCTAACACTGCATTACATCACTTACAGTGTGGCGTGTTGTGGTAAGTGTCCCAGCTTACACTCCAGCATCTGTGTCTGAGTGCAGAGTTTACACTCTCTCACTCATTAAATAATATTCCATTTGTCCTCTTTAACTAGAGCTAACTGCTCATTGGGTCCTAAAAATCCTATTAGAAGTATATTTTTATGGCTCGTCCAGCTCTTTAAATATGGCGGCAGGTAAAAATATGACCAAAAAAACCTGGAGATGTTCATCATTTAACTCAATTTGACTCTGGCAGATTTGTTTCCTGCCTAGTGCATCCAATTTCTCTTTGTGCACATGGCTAAGAGCAGTGTTGTTTAGCTTGTTGAGTCTTTGTCTTGTTATTCTCAGCTATGTCTTCAGTCCGCCAAGGTGGCAGGAACCACCAGCAGTCTCAAGATCATTTTAACTCACCATAGCAGTGTCCTACTAAGATACTAAGGTATTGCATTATGTAGTGTACTTATACAGTAGCAGTAGAATACTATGTACAGTGGTGCTTAAAAGTTTGTGAACCCTTTAGAATTTTCTATATTTCTGCATACATATGATCTAAAACATCATCAGATATTCACCTAAAAGTCCTAAAAGTAGCTAAGAGAACCCAGTTAAACAAATGAGACAAAAATATTATACTTGGTCATTTATTTATTTAGGAGAATGATCCAATATTACATATTAGTGAGTGGCAAAAGTATGTGAACCTCTAGGATTAGCAGTTAATTTAAAGGTGAAATTATCTATCAAAGTCTGCTCTTCACAAGTGGAAGTGTATCATGGCATGAACAAAGGAGATTTCTGAGGACCTCAGAAAAAGAGCTGCTAATGCTCATAAGGCTGGAAAAGGTTACAAAACCATCTCTAAAGAGTTTGGACTCCACCAATCCACAGTCAGGCAGATTGTGTACAAATGGAGGAAATTCAAGAACATTGTTACCCTCCCCAGGAGTGGTCGACCAACAAAGATCCTCCGAGAGCAAGGCGTGTAATAGTTGGCAAGGTCACAAAGGACCCCAGGGTAACTTCTAAGCAACTGAAGGCCTCTCTCACATTGGCTAATGTTAATGTTCATGAGTCCACCATCTGAAGAACACTGAACAACAATGGTGTGCATGGCAGGATTGCAAGGAGAAAGCCACTGCTCTCCAAAAAGAACATTGCTGCTCGTCTGCAGTTTGCTAAAGATCACATGGACAAGCCAGAAGGCTACTGGAAGAATATTTTGTGGACGGATGAGACCAAAACAGAAATTGTTGGTTTACAAGAAAAGCGTTATGTCTGGAGAAAGGAAAAACTGCATTCCAGCATAAGAACCTTATCTCATCTGTGAAACATGGTGGAGGTAGTATCATGGTTTGGGCCTGTTTTGCTGCATCTGGGCCATGATGTCTTGCTATCATTAATGGAACAATGAATTTTGAATTATATCAGAGAATTCTAAAGGAAAATGTCAGGACATCTGTCCAGGAACTGAATGTGGGTCATGCAGCAAGACAACGACCCTAAGCACACAAGTCGTTCTACCAAAGAATGGTTAAAGAAGAATAAAGTTAATGATTTGGAATGGCCAAGTAAAATTACACTAATTAACACTAATTAACTACAATTACACTAATATGTAATATTGGATAATTTTACTTAACAAATAAATTACCAAGTGTAATATTTTTGTTTCATTTGTTTAACTGGGTTCTCTTTATCTACTTTTAGGACTTATGTGAAAATCTGATGATGTTTTAGGTCATATGTATACAGAAATATAGAAAATTCTAAAGGGTTCACAAACTTTCAACTTTCACTGTAGTTTGGCTGTGCCAGTGAAGCATGTCAAAGGCATCTACTTGATATACAGTACATCTCAGTGGGCTTCAGGATTATAGATGTTACAACCTGAGATGTCTTGGAGTACAGCTGGTCAAAGTGATCTTTAGATCTTTTATCATGGATGGCTTTTGTCATATACTCCACAGCAGCCAGCATCCCTGATGTTATTTGGCTTCTCTGCCCCTCCAAATCAGCCAAGATATCTTCTAGCAGAATGATGCTGAGAATGGTAATGCCCCTGAAAAAACTGACATGAAGTCCACTTATTTTTGCTAATATTTCCATCATGCCAGATTGAGGCATTTCATCTGTGGCTTTGAGCACTATGGAGATGTGTGCAGAGGTTTAGGGTATGAGTTCTCTATCAGAAATATTGAGTGCCCCATCATAACTTTCAATCAATTAATTATGGGGAGATTTGGGTTAATTTAAACATCTCTAGCTTCTTGTAACAAAAACTAAAATATAAATATTTTATTTGGCACAGTGAGATAACAGTACATCCTTCAATGAGGGGCTGTAACAAAGCCATTTGTACTGCCTTAACCAACTTTCCTTAAATTTCAGAGTCATTTTTTGTCAGGTTAATGAGTCTCAGTGAAGTGGGTATTGGTTTGGTGTGAGAAGTAACCAAGCTCCTTCATGCACTGATCTAAACCACTAAAGCACTGATCTAAAGCATTGTCTCATATGTTTGTTCAGTGTCATGTACCTGTTATTTTCTAGAAATTGGTTATCAGCATCAGTGGCCATTTCAGTGAAACGCATAGGTTACACACAGACCTATACACAAGGTTACATAAAGACTAATCATATATACGTAAAAAGTATTTAGTCAGTCACTGTTTGTGCAAGTTCTCCTACTTAGGAAGGTGAGAGAGGTCTGTAATTTTCATCATAGGCACACTTCAACTATGAGAGACAAAATGACAAAAAAAATACAGGAAATCACATTATAGGATTTTTAAAGAATTTAATTATAAATCATTGTGGAAAATGAGGATTTGGTCTCGCACAAACAAGCAACATTTCTGGCTCTCACAGACCTGTAACTTCATCTTTAAGAAGCTCTTCTGTCCTCCACTCGGTACCTGTATTAATGGCACCTGTTGACCTCGTTGTCTTTATAAATGACACTCGGTCCACAGCCTCAAACAGTCAGACTCCAAACTCAACCATGTCCAACCGTCTGAAGTTTGCCAGAGAGCAAATGGTTGATCCAAAAGAGGACTGGGAGAATATCATGTGATCAGATGAAACCAAAATAGAAGTTTATGGTAAAAACTCAACTCATCGTGTTTGGAGGAAGAAGAACACCATACCCACTGTGAAGCATGTGGGTGGAAACATTTCTTCCAGCAGTGAGAGCATTGAAGTTGGAACGTGGCTGGGTCTTCCAGCATGACAATGATCCCAAACACACCACTCGGGCAACGATGGAGTGGCTCCGTAAAAAGCATTTCAAGGGCTGCATGGAGGAATGAGCCAAAATACCAGCTACAGTGTGTGCAAACCTGGTGAAAACTTACAAGAAATGTTTGACCTCTGTCATTGCCAGCAAAGGTTATGTTACAAAGTATTGAGTTGAACTTTTGTTATTGACCAAATACTTATTTTCCACCAAAATCCTTAAATGTGATTTCTAGATTTTTTTTTTCTCATTTTGTCTCTCATAGTTGAAGTGTACCCATGATGAAAATTATAGACCTCTCTCATCTTTCTAAGTAGGAGAACTTGCACAATCAGTGGCTGACTAAATACTTTTTTGCTCTACTGTATATACACTCAAGCCAATGCCAATTCAGCGTCATCAATTAACCTAATGCATGTCTTTGGACTGTGGGAGGAAACCGGAGTACCTGGAGTAAACCCACGCAGACATGAGGAAGACATGCAGACTCCACACAGAAAAGACCCAGGCCACTCCACCCTGGGATTGAACACATCCCCTTCTTGCTGTGAGGTGACAGTGCTAGCCATTTTGCCTCCCCTAATTTTCAGAAATAAATATAACATGGCTTTTTTAAATTAAATGCATCTTTTCACCAAGGAATCAATGATTGTACTTACAAGGACTGCAGTTCCCCAATCTTAATCAGGTTCAGACACAGGCCTCTCCTGTCTCTATGTGCTGCATTGAGACCAGGTGCCTTTATTTTACCATTAGGACAATGATTGACTTTAATAATTATTTACATTGTATTGAATATTCTGCTTTTATTAAGAGTTTTGTGTAGGTTAATGTCATATTATATGGTTTGAATTAATAAGTGCATAAAGATACACCTTACAAGTTTTTGCAATAAGCTAGTTTACCTATTTAGGTAAATCATTTGTAATTGACTAAAAGAAAACACAGATCATAAAATAGTACATAGTTAACACACACACACATATATATATATATATATATATATATAAATATATATATATATATATACATATATATTAATGATGTGTCTAAAGAGTGCATGGTTATGCCCATGCCAGTGCATTTTGGCTAGTTTCATTTTGGAAGGAAGCAGGATCGATCACAATTGGACAAGGGATAAACAGTTCATTTGGCATTAGGGCTTAGGGGTATTGAACGAAAATGGAGGAAAAAAGAAAGAGAAGGAGGAGGTGAGTGTAAGGGAGGAAACCTCTTATGCCACAAGTTGCAGGTTTCTCAACCATGAAGAAAGTCATTACTGCTGTTTGACTTCAAGAAACATGCCATGAGGGAACAACTGGAGGGCAGAACTCAATCTTAACAGACTAAGCCTGCTATTTGAGTGGTTTGCATGGAGGACTTGGGTAGTTGTTTGTGACAGTCACTGAAGGCTTTGATGAGTTCTTCAACAAGACCATTTTCAAATGTATGATTTCAAATGTATAATTGTAACTTGTAAACACAGCACAAATTTAAACAGACGAAGTTACAAACTTACAAAATGGCATCGAATGTTAGATTTTGCAGCACTACAATGTGTAAAATAATATTCACAATTTGATTTTTATTATGTTTATATATGCATGATTTATTCTGTTGGAATCAACTGTGTATTTACCAACTTGAAGGGGTTTATCTGGGATAAAACAGCAGCAATCACATATGGGATCTCGGTATGTTTCAAAGTTAACCCTAGTAAGGTTATTACAGAATTACAGTGAATAAGTAATTCAACCCTGATTTGAGCAAAATGCAGAAAGTGAGTCAGAAATGCATTATATAAGACATGCTGTATGGTGTACACGTGAGCTGCTAAACCGATATGCAAGTTAAGGAATGCTGTAAAATTTTATTTAGACAAAAATAAATGTTGTATAAAATATATATTGTGTAAAAGTCAAAGACATCATAATTTACTTTACTTTTTGCTCAGTTTATGTTGTAGCTTAAATTATAAATTGATAAAATTGCCATTTTGTCCAGTAGTCTCTCAATAATCCTAAATGACAAAGTGAAAATATTTTTTGCATCTTTTTTTTGACAGCAAATACTCTAATTCTCTACAAATTTTGCATTCCTGAATTTGTTCAGTTGATCTCATGCTTCCTGACCTCATTCTTCTCAGACTCCATCATTGATATTTACATTTGTATTCTTTATATTTTATTTGCAAAGTTTTTGTATTCTTCCTAGTAGACAAAACCTCATGTTGGTACAAGTACATAGCTCAAGAACATTCTTCAAGTACCGCTTGCTAAGATCTGATATAGATAAATCAACAAAACACACAAGCAAAGTTTTATATACAGTGTATATATATATATATATATATATATATATGATATATATCTATATAATATATATATCTATATATATATATATATATATAGCTATCATATATCTATGTACTATAGGTACACTTCAACCATGAGAGACAAAATGAAACAAAAAATCCCAGGAAATCACATTGCAGGATTTTTTTTAAAGAAATTTAATTGTAAATCATGGTGGAAAATAAGTATTTGGTCACCCACAAACAAGCAAGATTTCGGCTCTCACAGACCTGTAACTTTCTTCTTTAAGAAGCTCTTCTGTCCTCCACCCGTTTTTACCTGTATTAATGGCACCTGTTTGATGACTCATTATCTGTATAAAAGACACCTGACCACAGCCTCAAACAGTCCAAGACTCCAAAACTCAAACCATGGCCAAGACCAAAGAGCTGGTCGAAGGACACCAGGGGAAGAAAAATTGTAGACCTGCACCAGACTTGGAAGAGTGAATCTACAATGGGGGCAAGCATGTTGGTGTTGAATAATCAAAACTGGGGAGCAATTGTAAGAAAATGGAAGACATTACAAGACCATGATAATCTCCCTCGATCTGGGGCCCCCCTGCAAGGATCTCATTTCGTGGGGTCAAAATGAATCATGAAAAAACGGTGAGCAAAAAATCCAGAACTAATGGAGGGACCTTGATGAATGACCTGCAAGAGAGCTGGAAACCAAAGTAACAAAGGCTACCATCAGTAAACCACTACGCCGAGAGGGACTCAGATCCTGCAGTGCCAGGCGTGTCCCCCTGCTTAAGCCAGTACATGTCCAGGTCCATCTGAAGTTTGCCAGAGAGCATATGGATGATCCAGAAAAGGATTGGGAGACTACATGTTTTTCTGCAGAAGGGACAGGACGACTGATCCGTGTTAAGGGAAGATTGAACGGGGCCATGTATCATGAGATTTTAAGCCAAAACCTCCTTCCATCAGTGAGAGCATTGAAGATGGAACGTGGCTGGGTCTTCCAGCATGACAATGATTCCAAACATACCGCTCGGGCAAAAAAGGGGTGGCTCCATAAAAAGCATTTCAAGGTCCTGGAGTGGCCTAGCCAGTCTCCAGACCTCAACCCCATAGAAACTTTGTGGAGGGAGTTGAAAGTCCATGTTGCCCCAAAATATTACTGCTCTAGAGGAGATCTGCATGGAGGAATGGGACAAAATACCAGCTACAGTGTGTGCAAACCTGCTGAAGACTTACAGGAAACATTTGACCTCTGTCATTGCCAACAAAGATTATGTTACAAAGTATTGAGTTGAACTTTTGTTTTTGACCAAATACTTATTTTCTACCATAATTTACAACTGAATTCTTAAAAAATTTTACAATGTGATTTCTTGATTTTTTTTTTTCTCATTTTGTCTCTCATAGCTGAAGTCTACCTATGATGAAAATTATGGACCTCTCTCATCTTTCTAAGTAGGAGAATTTGCACAATCATTGGTTGACTAAATACTTTTTTGCCCTACTGTATAGTGCACTCTATATACTGAATATACATGCTCTCCAGCAACTTTATTATGTAAGCCTTTATTAGGTACTGGGTTGGACCTACTTTTACTAGGATTGACTTCATTCTTCGTGGTGTAGATTCAACAAGGTACTGGAAATGTTCCTCAGAGATTTTGACATGATAGTATAATGGAATTTATTTGTCGGCTGCACATCTATCTTGAGAATATCCTGTTACACCACATCTCAAAAGTGCTCTATTGGATTGAGATCTGGTGTCTCTGGAGGCCATTTCAAGTTCAACTAACCAGTTTGAGTTGATTTGAGCTTTGTGACATGGTGTGTTACCCTGCTGGAAATAGCCATAGTTTGTGGTAATACATTGTGATAATTAAGGAATGGACGTGTTCAACAACAATATTCCAGTGGGCTGTGGCATTTAAATGATGCTCACTTGCTATTAAGGCCCAATATGTGCAAATAAAATATCCCCCACATCACGTTATCACTACCGCCAGCCTGAACTGTTGATAGATGGCAGGTTGGATCCATGCCTTCATGTTATTTACAATTTTTTATTCTGTCCATCCAAATGTTGCAGCAGAAATCAAGACTCAACAAACCAGGCTACGTGAGCCTTAGTGCAATTAATTGTAGCCTCAATTGGCCTAGAACCTATAGTGACTCTTCTCGCGCATTCCTTACTCTGTTAAATTAAGTATTTATATTACTATTTTATATGCTGTATTTGTTTTGTTATCTATTTCTAATTATAATACTTATAATTTCATAGTCTATATATTATTCTGTTCTAATTTTAAGTAGTATATTTTCTTTACATCTTTTCCTTATTTTCCTTTCTCTTACATTTAACACCCAGGTTGCCCAAGGAGGATGGGTCCCTATTTGAGTCTTGGTACTCCCAAGGTGTTAGGATCCGTGCCCTGCCCTGTGTTTTTTGTGACTCTTATTTTGAAGCCCTAGGATCCAAGATGGCGGTGCCCGCACCAGAGACTCGTTTCTGTTTTGATTACAGACGCTATTTAAGTTGAACGTTTCTCACTGCTTGTCGCGGGAGCATTAGTTGAGTTTTCCTCCGGTGGGTTGCTCCTTTCATTCGCGGTTTCGCCCGCAGGATTATCGCTTTTTCATTTCTATTGTCCCCTTTGGCTGCTGATTACTATTTGTGGTTACTGTTTATCATTATTATTGTTATCATTGTTATTGTTATCATTGTTATTGTTATCATTATCATATTAGCCTTGCCACTTATTTTTATTATTATCATTTATTTATGTTTGTATTGCACTTCTACTCTCAGTGTTAGTATCCGTCATCATTCCGGTTGTTTCTGCTGACGCTGTGGTTGTTATCGTACTTCCCTTTTCTTTTATTGGCTGTTATTGCTTTATTTGGGGATCTTGTGAATAAAACTGTATTGGACTGGAACCTCGCATAATCGCCTGCTCCTTCCTGCCGTCACTCACACCCACTCATCCTAACAGAATGCTCCCGCCAAATACGCAGATGGCGGGTTCCAGCCCTGCAGAACCCCCACTCCAGCCAGAAAAGTTTAATGGGGATTATAGTAAGTTCCAGCACTTTTTTTGTCAATGCCAAGCCTGTCTGGATTATTACTTTTTCCCGGCTGAAAGTAACCGGCTGGCCTTCGTGAGGCTTCTGCTCACCGGCCGAGCGCTGGACTGGGCCACTGAGGTATGGCCTCAGGTTGAGTCAGGGACCTGTGACCAGTTTTTGGCTGCACTTGGGGCAGTGTTCGGTCCTGGTCCAGAGTCGGCCCAGAAGTGCAGCCGCAGCCAGGTGCCTGGACCTAAACTTGCTCATCACCATTTGGACCCTCTGCTTATGGGCTGCCGGAGTCCACTCAGCGAGGACACCCTGCACGTCGTCTCACCCTGCACAGAGGACCTCCAAAGTGCCACTTTGCTCGCCAGAGGCGTCCAGAGCGTTTCTTCCTCCGCTGAGGACGTCCAGAGCGCCACTTCACTCGCCAGAGTCGTCCAAAGCGCTTCTCTTCTCGCTGAGGACGTCCAGAGCACCACTTCGCTCGCCAGAGGTGTCCCAAGCTTCTCTCCCTCCGCTGAAGACGTCCAGAGCACCACTCTGCTCGTCAAGGATGTCCAGAGCGCTTCGCTCCTTGCTGAGGACATCCAGAGCGGCACTTCGCTCATCAAGGATGTCCAGAGCGCTTCTTTCTCCGCCGAGGATGTCCAGAGCACCACTTTGCTCTCCAGAGGCGTCCCGAGCTTTTTTCCTCAGCCGAGGACATCCAGATCACCACTTCGCTCATCACGAACGTCCAGAACACTTATTTCCCTGCTGAGGACGTCCAGAGCGCCGCTTCGCTCGTGAAGGATGTTCCGAGCGCTTCTTCCTCCACTGAGGACGTCCAGAGTGCCTCTTCGCTCGTCAAGGATGTGCAAAGCGTTTCTGCCTTCACTGAGGACGTCCAGAGCGCCACATCGCTCGGCAGAGGCGTCCAGAACGTTTTTTCCTCCGCTGAGGACGTCCAGAGTGCCACTTCGCTCCCCAGAGTCATCCAAAGCACTTTTCTCCTCGCTGAGGACATCCAGAACGCCACTTCACTTACCAGAGGGGCCGAGAGTGTTTCTTCCTCCACTGAGGACGTCCAGAGCGTCACTCCGCTCGTCAGAGGAGTCCAGAGTCAAGTCAAGTCAAGTCAGATCTATTTATATAGCGCTTTTTACAATGGAGCATTGTCTCAAAGCAACTTTACAAGTTTAGATTATCTCCTAATAACTACGTCCAATCCCAAATTGAGCAAGCCTAGGGCGACAGTGGAAAGGAAAAACTCCCTGAGTGTTATAGGAAGAAACCTTGGGAGGACGAAGACTCAAAAAGGGACCCAACTTCCTTGGGCGGCGTAGATGATAAATCTAAGAGTGAAACTAAAGTCATGGAGTCAAAGTTCGAATAAAATGTGAAGTATGCACATCGGCATTAAGTGGCCTGGGTATGGTGGGGCTGGAGCTGATGACAAAAAGCGACGATTAGAGCCAGGACTGAGAGACAAATGATAAACGAGGAGACAAAAAGGGGTGAAACAGAAACGGTCTTAGGCAGAAAACAATATAGGGACGCTAGCAGAAGATCGGAAAACGGAAAGGTTGAAGAGAAGAAGGTAAGTGGAGGCGAGAAAGAGAGGAAAAGGAGTGGGAAACGGTAGGAGACAGAGTGAGGAGAGGGGAAGTAGAGAAGAGGGGAGGAAGGAGATAAAGGGTGAGCAAAAGGAAATTGAGCAAGCCTACGGGCGGACAGTGGAAAGGAAAAACTCCCTGAGTGTTATAGGAAGAAACCTTGGGAGGACGAAGACTCAAAAAGGGACCCAACTTCCCTTGGGCGGCGTAGAAATGATAAATCTAAGAGTGGAAACTAAAGTCATGGAGTCAACAGTTCGAATAAAATGTGAAGTATGCACATCGGCAAGAAGTAAGTGGCCTGGGTATGGTGGGGCTGGAGCTGAGCTGATGACGGAAGCAGCTTGGGTTGGAGCTACAAGCCGATGTGTGGGGGCCTGGAACTGCCGGAAACAACAGCTCCGGAGAGAAAACAGAAAATGTAATTAGTTATTGATTAAGAGCGCAGTGTCTATTAACAATCACTGATGCCAAGTGTAGCATGAGAACCCGGCAGCATTAGCTTATAGCAGCATAGCTAGAAAGAAAAGAGACACTGGTAGGAAACCACACAGCCAAGAGGGATCACATGTCAAGTCAAGTCAAGTTCAGATTTATTTATATAGCGCTTTTTAACAATGGAGCATTGGTCCTCAAAGCAACTTTACAAGTTTAGATTATCTCCTAATAACTACGTCCATTCCCAAATTGAGCAAGCCTAGGGCGACAGTGGCAAGGAAAAAACTACTATCCTAGTTCTAGGAAGAAAACCTTGGGAGGACCAAGACTCAAAAAAGGGACCCCAACCTCCTTGGGCACCTTCATCACATGAGACATTGGCAACACCACGGGAGGCAGCAGAAGACAGCAACCCAACGTCTCTGATCACCATAACACTCTTTGGCTATGAACCCCCAGCTCTGCCCTTATTCTAAGGCAAGGATGCACGAGTCAAGATCATGAGGGACCGAAGCCCAGTTCAGCCCAGAAACCAGCCACTCGACACTCCCGGCTAACAGAACAAGGCAGGCAGGCCAGACATGGACTCCAGACTCCGGCCCCAGTGACCCAAGCCATGCATCCTGGTCCTAAATGTAGTCAAAAGCCTGTGTAAATAGGTATGTCTTAAGCCTAGACTTAAAAATTTGTAGAGTGTCAAGTCAAGTCAAGTCAAGATTTATTTATATAGCGCTTTTTTACAATGGAGCATTGTCTCAAAGCACTTTTAAAAAACAAGTTTAGATTATCTCCTAATAACTACGTCCAATCCCAAATTGAGCGAGCCTAGGGGCGACAGTGGCAAGGAAAAAACTCCCTAGTTCTAGGAAGAAACCTTGGGAGGACCAAGACTCAAAAAAGGGACCCAACCTCCTTGGGCGGCGTAGATGATAAATCTAAGAGCGAACTAAAGTCCATGGAGTCAAAGTTCGAAATAGAATGTGAAGTATGCACATCGACATTAAGTGGCCGGGGTATGATGATAAATCTAAGAGCGAACTAAAGTCATGGAGTCAAAGTTCAAATAGAATGTGAAGTATTGCACAATCGACATTAAGTGGCCGGGTTATGATGATAAATCTAAGAGCGAAACTAAAGTCCCATGGAGTCATGGTCGAATAAAAATGTGAATTATGCACAGTGGAGCTCCATCAGATGTACATCATGTGTGGGGCCGGAACTGCCGGAACACAGCTCGGAGAGAAAACAGAAAAAATGTAATTAGTTATTGATTAAGAGCACAGTGTCTATTAAACAATCACTGATGCCATGTCAATCACTGATGCCAATGTGTAGCATGAGAACCCCCGGCAGCATTAGCTATAGCAGCATAGCTAGGAAAGCTAGAAAGAGGAGAACTGGAAGGAACACAGCCAAGAGGGATCACAAATGAGACATTGGCAACCCCACGAGCGGCAGAAGACAGCACCCAACGTCTCTGATCACCATAATCCTACTCTTTTATGACTATGAACCCCCAGCTCTGCCCTTATTCTAAGGCAAGGTTGCATGAGTCAAGATCACGAGGACCCAAGCCCTAGTTCAGCCAGACCGCCCACCCGACCACTCCCGGCAAGCGGACAAGGCAGGCAGGCCAGACATGACTTCAGACTCCGGCCTCAGCAACCCAAACCATGCAACCTGGTCTAAATCTAGTCAAAAGCCTGCGTAAATAAGTATGTCTTTAGCCTAGACTTAAAACTTTGGAGGGTGTCTGATTCTCGAACGAAAGTGGGAAGTTTATTCCCATAGTTGGGGGGCCATGTATGAGAAAGCCTTTTCCCCCCCTGCGTGACTTTTTTTTTTTTTTTAATTTCTAGGAACTAAAAGAAGTCCTGCACCCTGCGAACGAAGTAGACGAGTTGGATTGTAAAACTCTAAGAGTTCACTCAGATAATGTGGGGCCAGGCCATGTAGAGCTTTATAAGTTATAAGAAGTATTTTGTAATCAATGCGGAATTTTTTGACTGGTAACCAGTGCAGTGATGATAGAAAACAGGAGTGATATGATCAAATTTTCTAGTTCGAGTTAGCACTCGGGCAGCTGCATTCTGAGAACTAACTGAAGTTTATTTATAGATTTACTAGAGCATCCAGTAAGTAAGGCAAAACGTTACAAGTAAATCCAACCTTGAGGTTGGTTAAATGCCATGAACAAGTTTTTTCTGCATCATTAAAAGAGAGGATATTTCTAAGTTTAGCGATATTACGTAATTGAAAAGAAAAGCAATTCGAGTGAAGTGCCTGCTAATGTTGCGCATCAAATAGAGATCTGAATCAAAATGTGACCCCCTAAGTTTTTTTACAGACGGAACTGGGCAATACTGGACAGCCATCTAGATTTAGGATAGATGTAGCTAACCTGTCTCTCTCACAGCCTTTGGTCCCACTAATAGAACCTCAGTTTTATCTGAGTTTAAGTAAGAGAAAAATTAAATAACAGTCAATCTTTTATTTCCTTTTACACAGGTTCTCAATTTTTGTTTTGATTGTAAGGGCTGTCATTATAGGTTGGCTGATATGTACAGCTGTGTATCATCTGCAAAGCAGTGGAAACTAATGCCATGTTTTTACGAATAACTGAGCCTAGTGGCAGCATGTACAGAGAGAATAAAAGCGGGCCAAGCACTGACCCCTGAGGCACGCCATACTTCACTTTTGAGGGCTTAAGACCTTAGATTATTTATATGAACAAAACTGGTCTGAATGCCAATGTCCAGTTAAGTAAGACTAAAACCAAGAAAGTGCTGATCCCCTTGTAGCAAACTAAGACTTTCACCTTTAATTTGAAAATAATTTTTATTAAACTTCATTAATTAAAATTATATAAATTTATTAATTAATTAAGAAAAAGGGGCACCACCAAATCGTTTATTATAATAACTAAATAATTCACTGGTAGATTTGGAGACCAGTTAAAAGAGGGAACAACAACTTGATCAGTCTAGTATGAGAAATCAGGGGCCCAGATAAGCCATAAAAAAAAGGTACTCGCCTGGAAGGTCACTCGATTGGTTTGGGGCATTCAACCATGGTCCAGCCGCTGGAAAGGCACGATCTTTTTTTTTGAGGAGCGTTGGTGTCCATCTTTCGATGGCCACCGTCGGTCCGAGACTGCCTCAGCGTCTTAGCCCGGAGGTTTCTTGCAGATGGCCTATGCGTAACCACGTGACTTGAGATGGCGGTCTTCAAAAATTTTAGGCTGCAGGCTTCACGAATACTCGACGTTTTTGCGTGCGTACAACTCAGAATTTTATGTTGGCCACAGATAAAGGTGGAGTTGACGCGTTTCTAACACCACGAGCTTCAACACAAACTTGGAAAACTTGTATGGTACGAAAGTGGCAGAGCGTGAAGTAGATCTTGGCTGGCTGGTCTTTCAACTATCTTCTTCTAATTCGGCAATACCGAACTACTTAAGACTGCTGGTATGTACACAGGAAACTTAAAATAAGCGCGAAAACTTGAGCAAAACGAATAAACAAAGACGGCTGCAAAAAAAGAAAAACTGCAAACTTTAAAAGACAAAGAAAAGACTTAAAGAACAAAGAAACACAAAACAACACATACGAGACTTGAAGCTAGCTCACACGAGGTCGGCCCGCGTTGCTTTTGAATGTTCCGGCTCGAGGGCGGCCGGAGGCGGGTGCACAAGGGGTTTTTGCCGTTGATTTCGGCCAATGAGAAGCCCTGACTCATCAGTAAAGCCCTCCTATCGTGGTTGTGTCTTATTTCACCATATGAGCACAGACGTTCTAACTTGGATAATAATATTCCTACATATCTAAAAGAGATTAAAAGTATCACAAATAACCAAAAATCCTCAAAGTTAACAAGTTTAGATGCAGATCAAAAACACCTTGAATCGATAACCTAGAACATCGTTAAAGCATTTAACTACAGCACATACATTTACTATACTTTTAACTAAACAATAATACGATTAATACAAGTAGGAGGAAACGGTACATTCTAAATAACAACTTCATTTCGGTTCTTTATAAGTATGAACAGTATTAAAACCCGATCGATCAAAACACAGGGATGACTATGCTATCATTTCTATATATCATAATGATCAGCACAACACAACAGGACCGTATTACGTATAGAACGGTCACTATACTAAAACATTAACCAACTGGATATGAGATACATAACAAATCAGTACATGCACATACGTGTGTTTATAATGGTGGTGCGATGCGTATGGGCATGTTTGGACTCATCACGAAGCAAATATCATTTGTTATGTAATTAAAAGGTTTCGATGAAGATAATCTGTTCCCAGAAAAAGTTGAATACAATTATCAAAGTTTGTCTCAGAAGAAAAACTTGATAGTTTCTTGGTGTCATAAATCCAGGGCTGTCTTTCTGGCGCCAGGCTGAGAGGTCGTAAACGCAACCTAGGTGGAAGCATGTTTGCTTTCCTTTGGATAAATTGGGGGAGATCTCTCTTGGGAAGGGTGAGTCTAGGGTGGACTTGTCAGGATTCCTTTTAATTTTATGATGGCGAGATGCACAGGTTATCTGGGCTTGGCCATGTCTTAAGCTTCCTCTGTTGTTTTGAGGAAAAAGGTTGTTTATCTGGCCTGTTAAGCCAGAGTCTGGTCCAGATGTTGGGTCTTCACGTGGTGGGGTAAGATCCTGTCAAAGGGGCCATTGCAAGGTAAAGAGAGGGAGATACAGCGATCACGCTACACCCTTAATACCTACACTATTTTCTAGTCTGTTTAGTAAAACATCATGATCTATAGTGTCAAATGCTGCACTTAAATCTAACAGAACAAGAAAAGAAACACATCCCTTATCTGAGGACATTAACAAGTCATTTAGTACCCTAATTAATGCTGTTTCAGTACTATGATGGGTCCTGAAGCCAGACTGAAATGTTTCATAAATTTCATTCCTTTGGAGGTAAATGCAGAGCTGCTGATAGACGGCTTTTTCTAAGATTTTGGACAGAAACGGTAGATTTGAAATTGGTCTATAATTAGATATCACACAAGGGGTCAGAGATTGGCTTTTTTAATCAGTGGTTTGATAACAGCAGACTTAAAGGGATTTGGGGCACATAACCAAAGGTAAGGGATGAATTTAAAATAACTAACACTGGCTCTATAACACTAGGTAATACTTGTTTGAGTAAATGTGTGTAAGGAATTTTGGGATCTAATAAACATGTTGATGGCTTAGAGACGAGCTGATCAGTGCGGATAGTTCAGTATTAGTTAATTGGGGTAAAAGATTCTAATCTGATTTACCAGCTCATTAAACAGATGTCTTCACTAGTGCTGCATCTGGAAGGTGGCCTGACTGAATAAATTTGGTGATGTGATGGCATTTGAATTTTTAATGAGCAGCGTGTTCCAACTGTTGTTTTCTTGTGTCTTTCCCTCTCGCTCCTTTCCTTCCCGCGGCCCCTTTCCTCTTTCCTTCACTGAGACCTTTTCGAGTGCTTCTTCTCCCTTTGCTGAAGGAGGTTCCAGAAGGCCGCCAACTTTTTCTTTAGTGCGGATAGTTCAGTATTAGTAATTGGGGTAAAAGATTCTAATCTTGATTTACAGCTCATTAAACAGATGTCTTCACTAGTGCTGCATCTGGAAGGTGGCTGAATAATTTGGTGATGTGATGAGCATTGAGTTTTATGAGCAGCGTGTCACTTCGCTCATCAAGGACGTCCAGGGCTTTCTTCCTTCACTGAAGACGTTCAGAGTGCTTCTCCCTTTGCTGAGGATGTCCAGAGCGCCACTCCGCTCGTCAGAGACATCCAGAACGCCGCTTCGCTCGTCAAGGACGTCCCGAGTGCTTCTTCCTCCGCTGAGGACGTGCAGAGTGCCTCTGCGCTCGTCAGTGTCGTCCAAAGCACTTCTCACTTCGCTGAGGACGTCCAGAGCGCCGCTTCGTTCATCAAGGACGTCCAGAGCACTTCTCCCCTCTCTGGGGACACCCAGAGCGCCACCTCGCTTGTCACGGACGTCCTGGGCTCTTCTCCCTCTACAGAGGACTTCTGGAGATCGCCTTCACGGACCGGAGATGCCCTGAGTCTCTCTCTAGTTATGGAGGACACACTGGCCACCGTCTCTGTGCCAGCATTGAGGTCATCAGCCCGCTGCGCCGTCAATGAGGCTGTCAAGCCGAGAAGGACCTTCTTGATGGCCATCAAGTTCCCAGAGGCCTCCTCGAAGGCCGCCATGTCTCCAGAGGCCTCCTTGAAGGCCGCCATGTCACCACAGGCCTCCTCGAAGGCTGCCATGTCTCCAGAGGCCTCCTTGAAGGCCTCCATGTCTCCAGATGCCTCCTTGAAGGCCTCCATGTCTCCAGAGGCTGTCAAGGAGGTCATGCGTTTCACAGAGACCGTGGAGGAAATTGTTCGTTGCAGTAGCGGTCTCTTCAGGGGTCCCATGTTCCAGAGGGGTCTCTTCAGGTGTTCTACATCTCAGAGAGGTCTCCTTAGAGGTTTCACGTTGGGAGGAGCCTCACTTGAGGTTCCGTGTATCAGTGGGGCCTCCCGGAGACCCGCAGTTCCAGGAGGATCGTCCAGATGATCCGGCCAAGGGTGATGATTGTGCACCCCCTGGACTGCCAAGGGTCCCACCTGGCCAGTAGTCTGGACCCTCCGTCTGGCCTCCCTCCGCCTGCCCAGGCTCGGCACCTGCACCCTTAGAGGAAGCCCCCGTATTCATGCACGCGCCCCTTGGGTGGGGGGGGTGGGTTGTGAGTCCGAGGACAAACTCGTTAGGGGGGGTACTGTTAGGATCCGTGCCCTGCCCCGTGTTTTTTGTGACTCTTATTTTGAAGCCCAAGATTCCAAGATGGCGGCGCCCGCACCAGAGACTCGTTTCTGTTTTGATTACAGACGCTATTTAAGTTGAACGTTTCTCACTGCTCGTCGCGGGAGCATTAGTTGAGTTTTCCTCCGGTGGGTTGCTCCTTTCATGCGCGGTTTCGCCTGCAGGATTATGGCTTTTTCACCACGGTTTTGCCCGTTGGACTATTGCCTCTCGGCGGTCTTGCACGCCTGGACTCACCCGGTCACGGTTCTCGCCTTTGTACGGCTGTGCGGCTGCGACCGCAGTTTTGTAAGTTGTTAGTGTTTTTGAACTATTGCACTGTTTAGTTTTGCTACCTTATGTTCTTGGTTATTCTCCGCTAGCCTAGCCTAGCTGCTACATGCTACCGCTATCCTATGATGTTTCTATATGCTTTACGGCTAGTGCTACTGCTATTAATATTGCCACGGCTATTGCTACTGTTATTGCTACCTCTATAGTTATCATTGCTCCTGTTGCTGCTACCGCTACTGTTAGTGCTACGGCTATTATTATTGCTACGGCTATTGCTACAGTTATTGCTACCGCTATCATTTTGCTATTCCCGTAGTTTTCTTCCAGCTGTCTCGTCATCTCTCTACGTTCTACGCTGAGTGTTCTTCGGTTTTACTTGCCGTTTCGTCGGCGCTTAGTTACGGCTTTCAGGCCGCCTTACTTTTCTATCGCCTTTACGGCATGTCAGTTTATTATTGGTAACTCTAGCCATTAGCTCTCCGGTAGCTGGTAGTAGTCCCTGTAGCTTCCTTCCTCCAGCAAGTAGTTCCTGTAGCTTACCTTTGCCAGCTTAGCATCAGTAGCATTCCCCTCATTTCTATTGCCTTGTAGGTCGCTGGTTCTTCCTTTGGCTTCCATTTATCGTTATTGGGTCTCCCCCCATATTGCTTCTGGTGTATAGTCATTATTATCTTTTGTCATTTCTATTTTCCCCTTTGGCTGCTGATTACTATTTGTGGTTACTGTTTATCATTATTATTGTTATCATTATCATATTAGCCTTGTCACTTATTTTTATTATTATCATTTATTTATGTTTGTATTGCACTTCTATCTTAAGTGTTAGTATCCGTCGTCATTCCGGTTCTTTCTGCTGACGCTGTGGTTGTTATCGTACTTCCCTTTTCTTTTATTGGCTGTTATTGCTTTATTTGGGGATCTTGTGAATAAAACTGTATTGGACTGGAACCTCGCATAATCGCCTGCTCCTTCCTGCCGTCACTCACACCCACTCATCCTAACACAAGGTTTCCTTTCTATAACGTTTGGGGAGTTTTTCCTTGCCTCTGTCGCCTCAGGCTTGCTCAAGTAGGGCTTTGAGTCAATATATTTGTATAGCTGCTTTGAGACAATGCTGTGTTGTATAAAGCGCTATTTAAGAAAACTTGACTTGACTTCTGCTGCTGTAGTCAGTCTGCTTCAAGGTTTGATTTGTTGTGCATTCAGATATGCCCTTCTGCATCAAGCCTAAAGACAGATATTGCAATACCAAATAACCTAAAAATGCAACAGTGTAACACACATCACATTAAAGCACATTTACTTTGCTCAAGGCAGACTTGCACCTGCACACACCACCAACATCAATGCATTACTGTTTTTAACAGAAAATCAAATCATTACAATCCAGAGTATGTACAGTTTCTCAGTGTGAAGCTGTACTGCTGTACTCATCGCCTACAGGACTTAATGCTAATATCATTATTATTCTGCACACGTCTGTTATTTTAGTCTTTACTATTCTAGAACCTCTATTATTTTAAACTTCACTATTAATCTACACATCACCATTATTCTAATCCTCACTATTATAAAGCTTCTATAATTCTGTACTTTACTATAAATGCCATCTTCACTTATCTAGAAAGTCTATTATTCAACACCACTATTATTCTAGTCCTTAATATTCTAGAATATCCATTATTCCACACTTTACTATTACTCTTCACTTCAATATTTTAAATCATATTTTATTATAAACTTCACTTTTATTCTAGATTTCAGTATACTGGAACCTTTATTATTCTACACTTCAGAGTTATTCTGGCCTTGACATGTGTAGCAAACTAAGACTACACTTTAATTGGATTAATTTTTAATTAAACTTTATTAATTAAATTATATAAATTTATTAAGACCATAAAATCGATTAATTATAAATATAAATAATTCACTGGCCGATCTGGAAACCAGGAAAAGGAAACAACAAACTTGATCAGTCTAGATCTGAATAGTGAATTCAAAGTATTTTTCTCGACCTTGTAGAATGAATGAACTCTCACACCAGGCGGCAAATTCAAAAGGTTTATAAACAAGTTTATTAACTACAAACGAGGCAATACCAACAGATTATCTAATGTAATAATGAGTGTATCACAGTTAAAATCATAAAATGACGATGAACATGTATATATCACAGTATGGAGAACAGGGAATAATGGCAAGCGTACGTATTACAGTAATAAAATCAGAAACCAAGATGACTATGTAACTTATCTGTCGCGCAATAATTACTAACGTTGCAATACTACTGGTAACCTTAATTACGTTGAATGTGGATAGTATGGTAAAAATTACTTAGGCGTGAATAAGTCTATGTTGAAGCGTGGTTTTAGATTAAACACAAGATTTAACAATCCGGGACCCAGTTAAGACACACCAAAGCGGTACTACCTGTCTCTTTGCGGGCTCATGCGAAGAAGATGGAACGGAGCCGGGCTTCAGCCTGTCGTCCGAGATCGCACGGAGAAACGGCAGCAATCTCTCTTCCGATGGAAGGCCACGGTTCGGTGGACCTCGTGATGATCGGCTACCTTCAGCTTTCGTCGGCATGTGGCCCTGAGCCACGTGTGTGTGTCGCTGGCCTCGCTTCGGTTCGGCTTCTTCCCTGCGTTGGTGGTCCGGGGTCTACCAGATCTAGTCTTGCGAACTTATAACAGATTTCCACCCTGGGCCAGCGGTGAAGTAGAGTTACACAGCGTTCGAGTACCACGAGCTTCAACAAAGACTCGGAAGAAGAGAACTTGGATTGTGCGAGAATAGTAGAGCTTAGAGTCTGGCTGGTTTTTTAACTATCTTCTAGTTCAGCGATACCGAAGTACTTAAGACTGCTGTACACAGGAAACTTAAAATAAACGCGGAAAACTTGAGTGAAAATGAATAATCAAAAGCACTATAAAAAGGAAAAACTAATAAAAGACAAAGGAAAGACTTAAAGAACATAAAGACACAAGACTTGAAGCTAGCTTTTACCATGCGGTCGTCCCGCGTTGCTTTTTGAATGTTTCGGCTCGGGGGGCAGCTGGAGGCGGGAACATAAGGAGTTGCCCTTACTTAGCCAATGAGAAGCTGACTCCTCAGTAAAGCCCTCCTATTGTGGTTAAGTCTATTATTTCATCCATATGAGCCACAGACGTTCTTAACTCAGATTAAAATATATTCTTACATATCTAAAGTGATTAAAAGTATCACACAATAACCAAAAAAAAATCCTCAAATTTACAAGTTTATATGCAGACTTCGTTGTAAGGTTCAGATGATCAAAAGCACCATTGAATTGATAACTTAGACACATCGTTAAAGCACTCTAACTACAGCATAGGCATTCGCTATAACTTTAACTAAACAATAATATGATTAATACAAGATGTAGGAACGGTAACATTGTAAATAACTTCATGTTTGTTCTTTATAAGTATGAACAGTCTTAAACGAGCGATCGATACATGTGGATAAAAACAAGCTGGTTATTTGTAACCTTAATTATAGCAATAACGGGACCAATTACATATAGAACGGTCACTATACTAAACATTAACCAAGTGGATATGAGATACATAAATCAGTAAACATACATATGTATAATATATATAATTATGTGTGTGGATATGACGAAATATCCTTGATCCACTCTTTGGATGAATCATTTAAATGCATAATAGTGTGTTTAGAACTGATTAGGATCCAAAAAATCATTTGTTATGTAATTAAAAAGGTTTCGATGAAGATAATCTGTTCCCAGAAAAAAGTTGAATACAATTATTAAAGTTGTGCTTCTTAGGACAAGAGCTGAGTTTTCTTGGTGTCATAAATCCAGGGGTGTCTTTCTGGTGCCTTTCCTGGGGTGATAAGGCTTACAAGAGGCCTGTGATGAAAGGTTCACTGTGGGGGAAGGAAAACACGTTATCTTCTGCAACAATCAGTTTTAAAATTGAGAAAGCTTGGTGGCCTGGACCGTTGAAACCCCCTTCTTAAGATAGCACCATGGACTTAGTTTATGAATGGAGATGTCGAAGGTTGTATGTCTTGTTTGAACAGACGTCCAAATTCCGTTGGTTTCAGAAAGAGTCAATCGTTGGAGTCAAACGGTGGGGGGTAAGATCCTGTCCCAGATGTTGGGCCTTCTTGCATTCCAAGATGTTGTAAAGTTTATGACTTGTGGAAAAGGGTAGAGAGAGAGGGGGGTACGGCTATCACGCTACATTCCCCCCTGTGGATGAAGTTGGTGCTACAGCAGACTTCGTCCATCTTCAGGCGATGATAGCTGTGGATGACAGGTGACAGCAAGCAATACCACTTTTATGTCTTAATCTGGGTCCCCCCTGATGATTCGAGAAAGAATGTAATGTGAAGGTGGCACCCAAATTTGACCTAGGTGAGTGGGGCATAGCATCACATAGAAGGTTATTCTTTTACTTCTAGAGAGATTGTTGAAAACCCTCTTTAGGGCTTCTTGAACGTTATTGGTATCTGTCTGAGTAGGCACTTGTCTTGTCTTGCAACACTCGGGTGCGGTACAGGTATGCAGCTCTGCAGGTTATGAGATATAGACCAATACTAATTGCCAAAGCCAAAAGGACAACCGACCAGTAATAAGCACATGTTGGTAATGGGTAGGATCGTAATTCAAACTTTATGAGGAGGGGGTCCCCTAGCAATGGAGGTTGTTTGGGGCAACTCTCACTAGGGTAAAGGTAGTCAATCATTAATCGCCACGTGTCATTTGGCTTTATCACTGGCCAGATTGGAGCGGGGCAGGTGCTATTACAGGGTCGGATGATGCCCTTTTTCAAACCCTTTTCCGAACAATTGTCAATGATTTCCTGCACTGGCTCATACGATGTCAACGGAATTTTGTATGGACGCACATAAGCGGGACGTGTGGTTAGTCCAAAGTTTAAGGAATTTTGAGTGAGTGAGTTGCGATCCTCGATAAGGATCTCCCTGTGTTTCTCGCGCTAATGATCACTTTATAGGGTGTCAGTTTCGTTTGGTACTAACTCGATTTGAGGTTCAAGTTCAGGATTTGGTTTCTTATTTAGTTCAGGTGTTGCTGTCATTGACCACCCTGAATCGATTTTTGTTGATGCCGAAGTTGTCTCAGGTATGGTCAGAGAACACATGAAGGCATCTCGTTGTTCCAGTGGCTTACCCGGGGGCCAGGAGGGCTCTGACGGAAAGTCAGACGACTTGGCTGGTCCATCCTTCTGAAGATTGTTTCCTTTGGGGTCTGACTGGACTACTAACTCAGCACTAAGGGGAATCAGTTTCTCACCCCCCTGTGGTGGCTGATCGGGTATTTCCACCTGTATGACAAGAGTCTGTATGGGACTTGGTACTGCAGGTTTATTCCCATCAGACCAGGAGGAGCAATCCTCCTCTGTCTCAACATGGCTTAACAAAGGCTGGACAGGTGATTTAGGGGGAGCAGAGGTGAGAGAGGACAGATCTGCTTCCTGGCTATCAGTTTGGCACAGCTTATCTACTATTCTTTTAAGGGCGGCTAAGTCTTCCTGACTGATTTTGACCATTTTAGTTTTGTTTTCTGCCCTACTCTTTTTGCTGTAACCTTTTTCTTGGCTCGGGTTGGTTCTAACCCTGTTCTCAGTAGTGTACGATTAGACCATGAGGCATGTCCAACTTTGCTTTGATCGGGAGGAGACCGATTGTGGCAATACCTTAGGAAATGCTGACCGGTGTCCGAATTCGCACAGTCTTGATTACGCTATGACCACTGTTGTTTGGGATACCTGCGACGCCTATGGTTTTGTGGGGACCGAGAGATTCCTGGTCCCTTGTTCAAGCCCTGGGCTTGATTGGAGTCCTGTGCTGGACGGGTTCTTTTCTGTTTTAAAGGTAAAAAGGTGGTATCAATACTTAGCACGCTAGGAGGGTCTACCTGCTTATGGGCAGTTTGCTGATATTTAACAAATCCCTTTATTGCTAAGTCGCGCAATTCTCTACTGTTTAACGTGCGTGGGCAAGCTGAGACGCCTAGATAGTAACTGGTAGTAGGGTGGAGGTTTTGGACAAACAATGATTTGAAGTTCAAATCCTCCTCCATGCCAGGTTGATTGCTGAAGCAAAATAGGCTAGGATGCAAAACGATGATAATAGAACCTGTGGGGACTCCTGCCTACCCTGTTTGACTGATAGAGCTGCGGCCAGTCCTGTCTGTGTGAGAGGATTGGAGAACTCCTTCTCCAATGCGTTACACAACAGGTAGTAGTTTCCCGAATATGGTCCGGCTGGCGCGTGATGAAACTACTAACTTCTCGGTTGCGGTTACTCGGATTAAATAAATCCTGTCGTCTACCGTCGCTTGGGGAAATTTTCGCAGGTAGAATTCGATGTCATTCACATATGCACGGACATCATTTAGCGCCACCAGGTGTGGGCTCGAATCGAATTATATTGCGGGCCAATTTTATCGAGATCCCTGTCAGTTGGGCCCCTGAGTATAGAAGAAGGAGGGGTCTTCCCTCATTCGGGAGTTATTTGGGCATGGTCAGGAGACTCTCTCCTGGCTCTAGTGGGAAAATTGGATCCAGGAGCAATTCTGGAGTGTTACCCCCGCTCCTGGTCATAACAGGGAACGTTCTGTGATTGGTCAGGACGTGTATCGGGAGCATACAATGGTCCACTTGGGACATTCAGGGAATTTCTTTCCTGTACTGGTTTGGCGGCTGTGGGCCGTCACCAAGTTTTCAAATTTTATCTCAGT
The DNA here is from genome assembly GCA_025084515.1 of Ancistrus triradiatus. NCBI lineage: Eukaryota > Metazoa > Chordata > Actinopteri > Siluriformes > Loricariidae > Ancistrus > Ancistrus triradiatus. Next base: position 107,414 of record JAJAGP010002235.1, read on the forward strand.
CAGTTCGCATTTCTACCTTCAATTGTTGTCGTTGGCATGCGGCGAAGCTCATTCCTAGTTTTTTTACCAACACCCCCCCTCCCCCCATTCATTTTGTGCCCCATCCTGACGTTCAGTTAAAAAGTATTATTCGGTTCTGAGCACAGTTTAATAGATCAGAGGCCTCCTGGGCCTGTTGTTGTAGTTGGGCATTCTCGGCTTCAGATGCATCCAATTCCTGACTGTATTTTGACACTGTGCCTTCTATCCTCTTTCAATTTTATTACACTGGGTTGCATCGCGTTGTTCAAGGGCCATGCGCTTTGCGGTGACCTGCTCCAGTTCCGCAGAGCGATTCTTGAACTCAGTTATCTGTAAGGCAACCAGTTTCATAACTAGTTGAGATGCCTCCTTACTTCAAAAATCCGTTCTTAGATATTCGGTTAGACAGGCCTCCCTTAGTGACTCAAGTTCAGCTGGGTCACTTTCTTGGGCGGTTTTTAGATAGTCGGGCACTAGTGATCGAGTAATCTCTAGTAATGCCGACTCAACATCCTCATTAGTGTTTTCAACAAAGAGGGGGTTTGATCGTGGCTCAGCGGCCATTTTGTTGTTCAGGGTGTAATTTACGACGATTGGGTTTGCAGGTCGAATAGGTACACTGCACGCAAGGTTAGAGTGTTTTTATTTTATTTGTTTATTCGCCAAAAAAATTATATTAATAAATTATTATTATTATTATTTTTTTAATCAATTAAAATTAATCAAAATAATTATTTATTTTATTTTATTTTTATGAGCGAATAAACAAACAAACAGTAAAATTTAGGGCAGCTAAAGGCTTTTAATTAAAGGCTCAATCGAAGAATTTGTGGACTCAATTAATAGTGATAATCAGTGGTTGGGTTATAGTAATGCTTCTTAAAGGTTATAGTGATTAACAAAAGACCACTAATAGTCACTATTAAAGTGATGAAGCCGCATATAGGTCACTATTAGTTAAATGATAAGTTATCACAATTTTACTCTATGAGCTTCACTAGGTTCACAGTATAGACGCATAAGTTTCTTAAGGCTGCAGTGTTTCAGCAACACCGGGTAATTATTCCTGAGTTGCTCACTCAAGATTTGGCCACTAGGGGTCAATAGCCTATACTATCCTTCACAGGGTGGTGTTCAGTATCTGACCACAAGAGGGTAACATCGACACAACAAAAGGGGCGTCAATAACCTATATTATTCCTCAAAGGGTGGCGTTCCTTATCTGGCCACCAGAGGATAAAGTTTGCACAACTAAAGGGGCATCACAAGATGCACATCAATCGTGACGTCATTAAGCACCGCCCTTAAAAGGATGTTCGATTCTTTGAATGGGTTCACTCACTCACTGTCCAGACCGGGCTGGAGTATTTACGCTCAAGGCAAGTTTATTAGAAGCACAGGACACGGTGCACAGCCGTGGCTTTTCTGTTTGATTCTTTCTACACAAGTTTTCCAACTCAAGCTGAGATCAGCTTCATGCAACTTAAGCTCCCGCTATTCAGTTTCTCCGGGTATTTTGGGCCCCCTATTGGCAGTGTTCACAACAGCTTACTTTTATGCTGCGTTTATAAGCACAGCCGTATCAGACGGCGTGTTACGATTATTAAAGACTCCCCTATCACACGTGACGCCGACAAAGTAGTTAGCTACGCTACTTTTTAGCATGGGGAGGCCGAATTTATTTTTATTCCCTCGAGACTCGGAACAGAATAAAAATCTAATTTGTTGCGCATATACACGACCCTGGAATCTCGCAGAAAAATCGGTTCTTACGCTTATAGGCCTTAATTTCAATAAAATAAGCGTTCGGATACGCTATGCATGCATCAGTAGTTATGACTTAATTAGTAACGCAATTCTTAACAATGGTACCTTTGATATACAACGCACAGCGGCGCACACAAAGACACAAGCAGCAGCTTAGATTGCTGGGGTATGGCTATCACGCTACACATGTATTGTACATATTTGGTAACAGAAAAAAACAAAAAATTAAAAAGCCCTTTATAGTGGACTAGTCCATCATAGGGCTGGGTAGGGGTCATTGTAGCAGCACCAAGGGATTATCTCCTGACAAGACTCCCCTCCGTCAAATACAGCCATTCTTGTCTGAATGTGATGCCCAAGCCTCATCGGAAGGCACCACTGGGACACAGACCCAGGTATCTGTGGTAGTGTGCTAGTGTATCAGACTGCTTCCCCACCTAAGCACCCAGAGTGGCATTGGGTGATGGTACTATTTTAACAAAACATGCCAACAACTGACTTTATGCTAAATTAACATAGCATAAATTAACATAGCTTGGTAACTTCGTTTCCTGTATCAGTTTGTTGTTCAAAATATTCTTACTGATGTGAGTTCTAGTGGAACCAATTGTGTATATAGCTTATTGGCATGCTGAGCAGGTCAATTGTTAAGAATAAAGAAAACGATGTTCTGCCTTATTGTAATAAGTGTAAAATGTCTCCTTTGATTAAGTGGCACATAATGAAATTTGACTGTCAAGTCAAGCATTACAGAACACTGGTAAAAGATAAAGGTCACTAGCTTAGTTTTTTTTTTTTTTATTATTCTGAGAGGTGATAGATGGTGATAGACTGGAGAATGACTGAATTTAATACATCTTTTGAAAAAAATAATATATTTCTCCCCTGAGAAAACTATATGCAGTGGGGCAAAAAAGTATTTAGTCAGTCACTGATTGTGCAAGTTCTCCAACTTAGAAAGATGAGAGAGGTCTGTAATTTTCATCATAGGTACACTTCAACTACGAGAGACAAAATGAGAAAAAAAATCCAGGAAATCACATTGTAGGATTTTTAAAAATTTAATTGTAAATTAAGGTGAAAAATATTATTTGGTCAATAAATTGGGTTCAACTCAATACTTTGTAACATAACCTTGTTGGCAATGACAGAGTCAAACATTTCCTGTCAGTCTTCACCATTTTGCACACACTGTAGCTGGTATTTTTGGCCCATGGTTTTGGTGCAAACACAGACGTTCAACCCTCCACAAATTTTCTATGGGGCTGAGGTCTGGAGACTGGCTAGGCCACTCCAGGACCTTGAAATGCTTGTTACAGAGCCACTCCTTCGTTGCCAAAGCAGTGTGTTTGGGATCATTGTCATGCTGGAAGACCCAGCAACGTTCCATCTTCAATGCTCTCACTGATGGAAGGAGGTTTTGGCTTAAAATCTCATGATATATGGCCCCGTTCATTCTTCCCTTAACATGGATCAGTCGTCCTGTCCCCTTTGCAGAAAAACAGCCCCAAAGCATAAGGTTTTCACCCCCATGCTTCACAGTAGGTATGGCACAACTCAGAATTCTTCTTCCTCCAAACACGGCGAGTTGAGTTTTTACCAAAAAGTTCTATTTTGGTTTCTGACCAGATGATATTTTCCCAATCATCTTCTGGATCATCCATATGCTCTCTGGCAAACTTCAGACGGGCCTGGACATGTACAGGCTTAAGCATGGGGACACGCCTAGCACTGCAGGATCTGAGTTCCTCTCGGCATAGTGTGTTACTGATGGTAGCCTTGTTACTTTGGTCCCAGCTCTCTGCAGGTCATTCATCAGGTCCCTCCATGTAGTTCTGGGATTTTTTCTCACTGTTCTCATGATCATTTTGATCCCACAGGATGAGATCTTGCGTGGAGCCCCAGATTAAGGGAGATTATCAATGGTCTTGTATGTCTTACAATTGCTCCCACAGTTGACTTATTCACACTGACCTGCTTGCCTATTGTAGATTCCCAGCCTGGTGCAGGTCTACAATTTTCTTCCTGGTGTCCTTTGACAGCTCTTTGGTGTTGGCCATGGTTGAGTGTGGAGTCTGACTATTTGAGGCTGTGGACAGGTGTCTTTTATATAGATAACGAGGTTAAACAGATGCCATTAATACAGGTAACGAGTGGAGGACAGAAGAGCTTCTTAAATAAGAAATTACAGGTCTGTGAGAGCCAGAAATCTTGGTTGTGTGTGAGTGACCATATACTTATTTTCCACCATGATTTACAACTAAATTCTTTAAAAATCCTACAATGCGATTTCCTGGATTTATTTTTTTCAAATTTTGCCTCTCATAGTTGAAGTGTACCTATGATGAAAATTACAGACGTCTCTCAACTTTCTAAGCAGGAGAACTTGCACAATCAGTGGCTGACTAAATACTTTTTAGCCCCATTGTACGCATGTATAAATATCTATCTATCTATCTATCTATCTATCTATATATATATATATATATATATATATACATACATACACACACACACACATACATATGCTTTTTCTACACCATCCCACCATCCCTTTTCTGATTTAGATTGTATTAAGATTAGGTCTTTGACTTGGCCATTAAAAAGTGTTAATGGTATTCTAATTTAACCTTTAACCTTTAACCTTTTTGGTAGAATGACTTATGTACTTAAGGATGTTGTCTTTCTGCATGACCCATATTTTCTTGAGATTCATTTCATGGAGATTTTCCTTTAGAATTTGCTGGAATAATTCTGAAGTCATTGTTCCATCCATGATTGCAAGCAGTGCTGGAATAGATCCAGTAAAACAAAGGTACAAAGTAGAGTTGCAGATAGCTGACTTCAAGGAACAAATGTTAATGTCATATTAATTGAATTACCTGGAATTTTCAGTTTGGGCAATTTTTTATCATTCCAGATCAGTTAAAGATTAATTGACATTTAGCCCTTAATTCAAGTCACATAAAACAATACCAGAGCTTTATAAATATGGTCAGCCTCCTAAAATATGCATACCCTTACTCAACAATCTAAACAGCTTACTGAGGATATTAAAAATCCTATTTATATGGATCTTTACATCATTTTGCTTATATTTATGCCATTGTTTTTGTGATAATACTGTGGCTTGTTACTGACATGAAGTTATAAAAACCATGAATTATATAAAAAGTACTTGATGCACTGAGTCCTTTTTGAACTAATTCTTGCTGCAAGATCTTGCTCACAGTTCTCAAAAGCTTCTCAATCTCTAAAAGATCTGCTTCAGTTTAGGAGGAGAAGATATGCTTCAGTTTGTCTGCTCTGCTGCTCTCTGGAATGAAGGGACTGGTGCTAAGTACCATCTGTAACTGCAGTAATTCTTCAAGCAAAACACAGATAAGTCTTCTTCGGATTTAACTCCACAGTGCTAAAGCTGAGCTGAATAGTGAGCCAGCAAGAAGCTCAGCAGGATTTAATGGCTGAATCCTTTATGGGTCAAGAGCGTGCAGTGTAGATTGAAGGAAGAATGAGACAGAAAAGGAAGGCCAGAAGACTTGTTACATACCAAGACAAAGGTTACTCTAGGTCAATATTGCAAAAGATATTGTACATATATAGATAAGCGTTGTGTGTGTGTGTGTACATTTTTATAATATATATATATAGTATATATCACTATATAATATATATATGTATATTATATATATATATATATATATATATATACACACACATACATACATACATACATGATACACAACACACACTCCCATTCCTCCATGCAGATCTCCTCTAGAGAGCAGGTGATTGTTTTGGGGTCTATCACTTTCAACCTGGCACCAAGGACTTTCCAAACCCCCTCCACAAATTTTTCTATGGGGTTGAGGTCTGGAGACTGGCTAGGCCACTGCCAGGACCTTGAAAGTGCTTTTTTAAATTATTTAAGCGGTGCCCCAAGCGGTGTGTTTTTGGGATCATTGTCATGCTGGAAAGACCCACCCGCCACATTCCATCTTCAAATGCTGTTACTGATGGAAGGAGGTTTTGGCTTAAAAGTCACGATCAACACACATGGCCGCCCCCCATTCAAATGGCCCCATTCATTCTTCCCTTAACCACGGATCAGTCATCTGTCCCCTCTGCAGAAAAACAAGCAGCCCCAAAGCATGATGTTTCTGTTTCTACCTTCCATGCCTTACAGTGGGGCATGGTGGTGTTCTTGGGATATATATATATATATTATAATATATATATATATATATATATATATCTACTAACTATATATATATATATATATATTTATATATTATATATCTATATATATAGATATAGATATACATATATAATATATATATATATCTATATATATATATCTCTATATATATATATTACACGAGAATGCCATCCATATACCCGTAAAAAAAGAAAAACCGCGATGCATTGTCTCAAAGCCAACTTTTACAAGTTTAGATTATCCTCCTAAAATAACGACGTCCAATCCCTCAAATTGAGCAAGCCTCGGGCCGACAGTGGCAAAAAGGAAAAACTCCCTAGTTCTAGGAAGAACCTTGGGAGGACCAAGACTCAAAAAGGGACCCAACACTCCTTGGGGCGGCGTAGATGATGAAATCTAAGAGCGAAACTAAAGTCATGGAGTCAAAGTTCGAATAAAATGTGAAGTATGCACATTGACATTAAGTGGCCCGGGTATGATGATAAATCTAATCTAAGAGTGAAACTAAAGTCATGGAGGTCAAAGTTAAAATGAAATGTGAAGTATGCACATCGACATTAAGTGGCCCGGTAATGATGGGGCTGGAGCTGATGACGGAAGCAGCTTGAGTGGAGCTCCAGCAGATGAACATCATGTGTGGGAGGTGGAACTGCCAGGACAACAGCTCGGAGAGAAAAACAGAAAAGTGTGTGGTGTGTTATATATTTAATATATATATATATATATATATATATATATATATATATATATATATATATATATATATAAATAATATTTATATATTTATTTAATATATATAAATATAAGAAACCATTTCCTTTCTCCCAGGACCATCGTGCAGCATGCAACCCAATACTCCTGGACTTTTAATACCTAATTATACAAAGTTCAAATAACAAGCCTCATTTAGAAGCTGTGTAGAAAAGTAGAGCCTCAATAATCTAGCAACTGTGGTTCAGTACAATATATACGCAGGACAATAGCTACACAGCACACACTGACCACATGAAACAAAAGGTGCAGCATCAGACAAAACGAGGCTTATGAATTAAAGCCTGCCAAAAGCAAATACAAACAAACACTATGAAGGTAGATGAAGTGTGTGAGGTGTTAGAAGTTCCCTATACCATGGACAGCATAATATTAGATTTGTCTTTCATTTTACATACAAGCAAAATGATTGTCTTACCAAAGAATAACCTTCACAGAAGTTACAGTGGTGCTTGAAAGTTTGTGATTACAATTTCACATTCCAAAGATCATGAAACATACTGGGTGCTAAAGGAAATTGGGATCAATATTCTCAGACCTGAATTAAGAGAACATTTGTGAACACGGTGTGTGACTCCAAATCCAGGCCTCCATTGGTTAATAAATTTGATTTCCATTATGATTTTTGCGTGATTTTGTTGTCAGCACATTCAACTTTGTACAGAACAAAGTATTCAATGAGAATATTTCATTCATTCAGATCTAGGATGTGTTATTTGAGTGTTCCCTTTATTTTTTGAGCAGTGTATGTAATATTGGATCATTTTCCTCAATAAATAAATGACCAAGTATAATATTTTTGTCTCATTTGTTTAACTGGGTTCTCTTTGTCTACTTTTAGGACATGTATGAAGATCTGATGATGTTTTAGGTCATATTTATGCTGAATTATATAAAATTCTAAAGTGTTCACAAACTTTCAAGCACCCGTGTAACAGCAATACTAAAAAATGCTGGAAAAGCACATTTCTGATTGTATTCCTGGTCTAGACTTGATTCCCAATGGAATTTGCATTTTCTCTCTGTGTTTGCAGGAGTTTTCTTTGGGTATTCTTCTTCTTGGTATTTATTTCATCCCACATTCCCAAGACATAGAGTGGTTAGGTGGCATCGCTACAGGTAGGCCTACTGAATTATGGGTATGTCTGTCAAGTTGACAGTGTTGGGCCTTGAGCCAGGACCTTAATATAAAATTGATTGGATTCTAAAATTGAATCAGTTATAAGTCGCTCTGGATAAGAGCATTTGCTAAATGTATCAACTACATAGCACACCCCTTGGGTGGTCAGGATACATTGTTTTTGCCAGTATTGTGATAAGAAGTCATTGCAGACGAAAATATAGCTAAACTGATTTTCCACTAGAATACATTTTGCAGCACACTATGGTTTCTACATTCCAATATTACTTTTTACCCATACCTTCCTACAGTATCTATGCATGTTTAAATTTACAACGTTTAGCATACACCCTTTTCCATATCAAGCTCAACTGATATAGTCTTAGAAAGGTAATTTTACAGCTTGTGCATTAGGTGCCTTGCTCAAGAGCCCAACCGTTACAATTTTGTCAGAGCCAGGACTGAAGTTTACAACCATCTGCTCAACAGCTTAGTACCTTTACCTGCATCATCACATCTATCCTTTTCACAATTTTTTTGTTATTTACCCACAGCTATGTTTTCTTGTCACTTTACTTAGATTTCTTATGATATACATGACCCACCATTTTCAAGATCTACTGTATATTCAAGTAAACCCAAAAGTATTGCATATTCAAGTGTCACCCCTTACTAATTTTGTACCATGCAAATACCAAATACTCATTTCTACACAAGTATGCAATAATTCTGTATATCTGGTGAAACTATTTATTCACAATAATAATAAAAAAAATTGCATCTTGATATGTTGGGAGTGTAGGTTAACCATTACAACTAGCACACAGTGGTGCTTGAAAGTTTGTGAACCCTTTAGAATTTTCTATATTTCTGCATAAATTTGACCTAAAAGATCTTTACATTTTCACACAAGTTCTAAAAGTAGATAGAGAAGAGAATTGGATTCTCCACTTCATAAACAAATGTGATCCAGAAATAATCCAGTAATAGTGAGTGGCAAAAATGTGGACCTCTAGCAGTTAATCTGAAGGTAATCTGAAACTTTCAAGCACCAATGTAAAATACTGGTTTATATGAGGCCTACATTTAGTAACTTCTTGGATTACAAATTTTGACAGGTTTCATTTGAAGAATACAAACTTTGGTGGAATGAGTGTAGGGTTGAGAATTACTGGTAAAAAAAATGTAATCACAATATTTTATTTTTTCATTACAAACAGTGAAATAAATTTAATGAGTCTATTTAGAAAGATTTGGAAAATTATATGTGAATAAGACATGGCTTAATTAGGTGCAATATTTTATTAGAACTCTAAATATGTTTAGTGAAATGCCTACCAAACAATAAATGTTAAAGCACCAGGATATGTTCAGTGATATTCCTCTGAAAAAAAAGAAAAAGAAAAAAAACCAACCAAAATAAATCAAAATCTTTCTGTTTTTTTCTTTTTAGTATGAGGATTGTTAGTACCAACATTAATGGTTCAATAAGGTAGTGGTAACGCATCAACCAACAGAACAAACACCAAGATTTAACACATTTTTTTCTTTAAGAAAAGAAAATGAACTCAAACTTGATAATGTTTGTGTATCCTAAAATGTCTTGTCTAACCTCAATGTTGATTACTTCAGAGATAACTTTTATACATTTATAGCATTTACATTTAGAACATTTATCAGTTGCAGTTATCCAGAGCGACTTATAACAGATATAATCCTACAAGCTACATTCGACATAGATGAGACTTAAGAGCCTTGCAGCAGCATTTTGTAAGCCAACCATCATGGTGACCCAGGTTCGAGTCCTGATGCTGCCAATTAGGGAATAAAGTAGGCACAATTGCCCATGTTTGGAGGAGGGCAAGCCTGATGGGGGAACCACCCAACAACAGCCTCACCTCCTGGGGCATTCACAGTTAACCCCACCCATCCCTGTAATAAAATATTGCCCTGTTCAAGCTACATACTTACTCGCCTACACCCTGTGAATTCCAGGAAAGACTACAGGTTATATGTGGGAAAATTTGTGTGAAACACAGGAATATGCAACCAGTTATAAGGTAACAATAGTGACTTCCTGATAAGAGTTTGTGAATTTGGTGGGCCTAGAGTTGTTTAAATCAAATAAAATAACCATATCAGTGTTATTATGAAAAGAAAAAGTGGCCATATACATATAAGTGGCCATAGAATAGATGAAAATCAGCTAAACTGAACCTATTTATAAACCTATTATTAGAAAATAACAGGCTTGGTGCAGAAAGTAATTGTGATCTTCACCTCAGGCTCATCCATTAATTTCTTGAGATGGTTTGTTGGGCATTATCTCTTGCTTAATGCATTGTTAAACTCAGTTGGGGCAGAATCACTGCCTTTACTCTTTGAGGCAGACAAGTGCCACCACCATGTATTTATATGAAGAGGCTAGAATCTCTTCATTTTTGTAATTTAAAAAATACAAAATAATAAGTTTCTCACATTGACTAGGGATTTACCAATTGATTGATGTGCTTAGCCACTGTCGCCCTAGGCTTGCTCAGTTTGGGATTGGGCATAGATATTAGGAGATAATCTAAAATTGTAAAGTTGCTTTGAGACAAAGCTCCATTGTAAAAAGCGCTATATAAATAACTCTGACTTGACTTGATTTAATTAGCGGATTACTTGTACCAACCTTCCTACTTACATTAAAGCATGTAGCAGATCCTTTATCCAGAATTGCTTACTATTGAGCAGAGTGGTTGAAAGTTAAGTGCATAACAGAGCTTTAATGTAGCTAGTTTTGAACTAACAACCTTCTGAGTAGCAGTTCAGAGCCTTTACTACTTCCAACATATGAGATGAAAAATAGACACGTGTTTGGATAAATACATTTTTGGTAACTTCAGACTGTGTTGATACTATACAGGTGGTTTTAAAGTGGTTGAAACAACACAGAAAGGGCTATGTGTTTACATCTCACAGGATACAAGGAATCAGGATACAGCCTCTCTACCACAAGGCTAACATCTAAAGCAACAGATCGGTCAAGACTGCAGGGTTTTTTAAAAATATCATTACACATTTAGGGTGAGTGACTGGGAGAGACTTCAAGCTAAGCATGGTAGTTGAGACTTCCAGTTACATATAGTTTGGATAGATAGACTGGTGCTTGAACGTTTGTGAACCCTTTAGAATTTTCCATAGTTCTGCATACATATGACCTAAAACATCATCAGATTTTCACACAAGTCTTAAAAGTAGATTTTTAAGAGAACCCAGTTAAACAAATGAGACAAAAATATTATACTTGGTCATTTATTTTTTGTGGAAAATGATCCAATATTACATATTAGTGAGTGGTAAAAAAAATGTGAACCTCTAGGATTAGCAGTTAATTTTAATTTTAAATTAGAGTCAGGTGTTTTCAATCAATGGGATTACAATCAGGTGTGAGTGGGCTCCTCATTTACAACACATGTTTGTGGAAGTGCATCATGGAGAAAAAGAGTTGTTGATGCTCATCAGGTTAGAAAAGGTTACAAAACCATCTCTAAAGAGTTTGGCCTCCACCAATCCACAGTCAGACAGGCTGTGTACAAATGGAGAAAATTGAAGACCATTGTTACCCTCCTCAGGAGTGGTCGAGCAACAAAGATCACTCCAAGAGCAAGGCGTGTAATAGTTGGCAAGGTCACAAAGCACCCCAGGGTACCTTTTAACAACTGAAGGCCTCTCACATTGGCTAATGTTAATGTTCCTGAGTCCACCATCAGAAGAACACTGAGCAACAATGGTGTGCATGACAGAGTTGTAAGGATATAGTCACTGCTCTCCAAAAAAGAACATTGCTGCTCATCTGTAGTTTGCTAAAGATCATTTGGACAAGCCAGAAGGCTATTGAAATAATGTTTTGTGGACAGATGAGACCAAAATAGAACATTTTGATTTTAAAGAAAAGCATTATGTTTGGAGAAAGGAAAACACTGCATTCTAGCATAAGAACGTTATCCCATCTGTGAAACATGGTGGTGGTAGTATCATGGTTTTGGCCGGTCAAAGTCCTGACCTTAATCCAATCGAAATATTGTGAAAACCCATCAAACTCCCAAAGTTGACGCTGTTCTGTATGGAGGAATGGGCTAAAATTCCTCCAAGCTGGTGTGTAGGACTGAACAACAGTTACAGGAAACATTTAGTTGCAGTTACTGCTGCACAGGGAGGTCACATCAGATACTGAAAGCAAAAGTTCACATACTTTTGTCACTCACTAATATGTAATATTGGATTATTTTCCTCAATAAATAAATGACCACGTATAGTATTTCTGTCTTATTTGTTAAACTGGGTTCTCTTTATCTACTTTTAGGACGTGTGAAAATCTGATGATATTTTAGGTCATATTTATGCAAAAATATAGAAAATTCTAAAGGGCTCACAAACTTTCAAGCACCACTGTATGTTCTTTTAATTCAGGTCTGTGAATATTGATCCCATTTTCCTTTAGCACCCATGATGTGTCATGATCTTTGCAGTGTGACATTGTACACATGGGGTAGTGCTCAGAAGTTGCTCTTTCATAGCTCAGGGGACTTAATATTGATTCTAATTTATATTTCATTTGCATATCAACTTTTTCACAGAGGATTTAACAAAATAGAGTTTTACACATAAATAATGTACCTTTCAGATTAAAGGAACCAAGAGTTTATCTTGTGAAGATCATTGGTTGTTGTTACGGTTTGCCATAATAAAAAGCAGGCGAACCGTGAAAACAAAAGTAAAAGGATTTTTAGGACCCAATTGCACTTAGCTCCAGATGGAAGGGGTTAACCGAAAGTTTAAATAAATGAAATAAACTTGTTTCAACCAGAATGAAACAAAATCAGTTGGGAATCAAACCCTGGACTGCAGCATGAGGGCTTATGTGCTTACTGCTATTTGCCACTCAGCCACAGAAACTGAAAGTGAAAGGAAACCTATAAGGGCAAAATGTGGAGCCGTTCTGAGACGGACTCAAAAACAGGGACATACTATAAATAAGGAAACAACATGGGGAAAAAAGAATATCCTGCAGTGCAAGACTGCACTGCAATAAATGAAAATGGAGCGAATGGAGAGAGAGAGGGTGTGGCGTGCTGTGAGAATTACCTCAAGGATTTGTCTACAATCCCCAAAGGCTGCGCGAGGTGAATCACGGTACTCTGTACGTTTCCAGCAGCTGGCTCTTACAGTTTTCTTTGGATACTTGTGAACCCTTTAGAATTGTTTCTCTCTTTGCATAATCATGACACAAAACATTAACAGATTTTCACACACATGCTAAATGTAGTTAAGAAGGTCACATTTTAACACGAGACAAAAATATTATATTAATATATTTATTAACAAAAATTATCAAATATTACATATCTGTGAATGGCAAAAGTATGTGAACCTCTAGGATTAGCAGTTAATTAATAGATGAAATTAGATTTAGGTCTTTTCAGTGGGATGCCAATAAATGGGTGCACTGTTTTATTTAAAGAACAGTTTTCAATCTCAGTCTAATCTTCACAACCATTTGTGGAAATGTATCATGGCATGAATAATGAGATTACTGAGGACCAAAAAAGATAATCCGGCTGGAAAAGGTTACAAGCCATCTGTAGAATGTCTGAAGTCCACCAATCTACAGTCAGACATTTTTTTACAAAAATGAAGGAATTTCAAGATCACTGTTACCAGGTCTCTTCCGACAAAAGTCACTCTAAAAGCAGGGTGTCTGCAGGGTCACATGGGAACCCAGATTAACTTCTAAGTCTTCTTTCACATTGGCTAATGTTAATGTTCATCATCGGGAGTCCACCAACGGGAGAACACTGAATAACAATCATACACATGGCAGGGTTGCGAAGAGAAAGACGCTGCTCTAAATATAGGACATTGTTTGCCATCACTTGGCATATTGACAATCCAAATGGAAAAACATTTGGTTGACAAATGAGACTGAAATATAACTTTTTGGTTAAATTATGAGTGTTATGGCTAGAGAAGGGTGGCACAGTGGAGCAGCAGTTGGAACTGTTGCCTCACAGCTTCAGTGTCCCCAAATCGATCTCGACCTTGGGCTCTGCCTGTGTGGAGTTTAAATGTCTTCCACATTTCCACATGTGTTTATTCCAGGTACTCTGTTTTAATACCATATTTCAAAGACATGCTCATTATTTGAAATTAGAAAGTCAAAGTCATGACCTTAAGCCAATAGAAATCTTGACATATTGAAAACCCACAAAGTTAAAAATGTTCTGTAAGGAGGACTTTGCTATACAGTCAGATCTGGCCAATTTAGCATAATCAGTTAACCTAATGCATGTCTTTGGGCTGTGAGAGGAAAACGAGTACCAGAGTAAACCCACAAGAACATGCGGAGTACATGCAGTCTCCACACAGAAAGGACCCAGGCCGCTTCATCTGGGATCTGACCCAGGACCTTCTTGCTGTGAGACAGTGTTGTTATTCACTGAGCCATTGCGCCACCCTTCACAGAAATGTGTAGCAAACTAAGACTACACTTTAATTGGATTAATTTTTTATTAAACTTTATTAATTAAATTATATATTAATTAATTAAGAAATACGGGGCACCACCAAATCGATTATTAAAATTATAAATAATTCACTGGCCGATCTGGAAACCAGGAAAAAGAAACAACAACACTTGATCAGTCTATATCTTAATAGTAATTCAAAGTATTTCTCGACCTTTGAATGAATGACTCTCACACCAGGTGGCAAATTCAAAAAGGTTTATAAACAAGTTTATTAACTACAAAACAAGGCAAATACCAACAGATTATCTAAGGTAATAACGAGTGTATCACAGAGTTAAAATCATAAAATGACGATGAACATGTATATATCACGGTATGGAGAACAGGGAATAATGGCAAGCATACACCTTACAGTAATAAAATCGGAAACCCAGATGACTCTATGTAACTTATCGGTCGCGCAATAATTACTAACGTTGCAATGCTACTGGTAACCTTAATTACGTTGAGTGTGGATAGTATGTTAAGTTACTTAGGCGTGAATAAGTCTATGTTGAAGCGTGGTTTACAGATTTAACAAATTAAGACCCGAGCATCAGGGAACCCAGATTAAGCCATAAATGGTACTCGCCTGGAAGGTCACTCGAGTGGTTCGGGGCATTCCACCCTGGCCCAGCCGTCCAAAGGCACGATATTGGGGAGCTTTAGCGTCCGTCTGGCACACCGTAACTTTGACCCGGCTTCTTCAGCGGCTTAGCTCTTTGGGTTCTTGCCGACGGTTTAACCACGTTGACTTGGTGACTTAAAATGGCGTCCTTCCCGATTTAGGCTGAGGGCTTCACGCGTACTCGGCGTCTCGCATGCGTACAACTCAGGATTTATCTTGGCCACAGATAAAGGTGGAGTTGACGCGTTTCTAACACCACGAGCTTCAACAAAAACTTGAAAAACTTGGATGGTACAAAAATTGTCGAGCTTAGAGTCTGATGGTCTTTTAACTATCTTCTAGTTCAGCGATACCGAACTACTTAAGACTGCTGTATACAGGAAACTTTAAAGAAAACGCGAAAACTTGAGTAAAATGAATAATCAAAAACGCTTCAAAAAGGAAAAACTACAACAAAGAAAAGACTCAAAGAACACAGAACAAAACGAAAACACGAGACTTGAAGCTAGCTTACCACGAGGTCTACCCGCGTTGCTTTTGAATGTCCTGAACGTAGGCGGGCGCACAAAAGGGTTGCCGTGATTCAGCCAATGAGAAGCTGACTTCTAAGTAAACCCCTCCTATCATGGTTGTGTCTCATTTCATCATGTGAGCCACAGAGTCCTAACTTGGATTAAAAATATATTCCTAAATATCTAAAGTGCTTAAAAGTATCACACAATAACCAAAAAATCCTCAAAGTTACAAGTTTAGATGCAAACTTCGTTGGAATGTTCAAATGATCAAAGGCACCTTGAATTGATAACCTAGAACATCGTTAAAGCATTTTAACTACAGCACAGGCATTTACTATACTTTTAACTAAACAATACTATGATTAATACAAGCTGTAGGAAACGGAACATTGTAAACAACTTCATGTTTGTTGCACAAATCATTAAAACCCGATCGATCAAAACACACAGGCAAAAGCTGCTATTTCTATACATCATACTAAACGGGATCACTAAATACCAAAACAAAAAAGATAATTATACTAAAACATTAATCAAGTAGATATGAAGATACATAAATTCAGTAACATACATATGTATAATCTATAACGGTGTGTGGATATAAAAGAATATCCTTGATCCACTCTTTGTATGAATCATTTAAATGTATATAGCGTGTTTGGACTTATCAGGATGCAAATATTATTTGTTATGTAATTAAAAGGTTTCGATGAAGATAATTTGTTCCCAGAAAAAGTTGAATACAATTATTAAAGTGGTGCTTCTTAGGACAAGAGCGGAGTTCTTGGTGTCATAAATCCAGAGCTGTCTTTCTGGTGCCTTTCCTGGGGTGATAAGGCTTACAAGAGGCTGTGATGAAAGGTTCACTGTGAAGGAAACCGTTATCTTCTGCAACAATCAGTTTTTTAAAGGGGGAACCTGTTTAAAAGATGAGTCCCCCTTTTAAAGTTACACATCAGTGGTCTTGAAAGATGAAAGGTGAGTCCCCCTTTTAAATTTACACATGGACTCCAGTTTTTGTCGCCGAGATGTCGAGGTTATTGTCTTGTTTGAACAGACGTCCAATTCCGTTGGTTTCAGAAAGAGTCAACCGTTGGAGTCAAAGGTGGGGGTAAGATCCTGTCCAGATATAGGGCCTTCTTGCATTCCAAGATGTTGTAAAGTTTATGACTTGGGGGAAGAAGGGAAGAGAGAGAGAGGGGGGGTACGGCTATCACGCTACAAATGTAACATTTGATCATTTCCCTTAATAAATAAATTAAAGTATAATATATTTGTCTCACTTGCTTAATTTGGTTGTGGTTATCTACTTTTAGAACGTGCGTGAAAACTGTATTATATATTTATTCACAAGTACAATGCACTTTAAACTTTAAAGCACCACTGTTTCACTAAGCAACAAGCCTTAGGTTGAATATGAATACATTTGATTAGAAACAAATTCTACGTTCGGGTGGCACAGTGATGCAGTGGTTAGCACTGTCAGCTCACAGCTCCAGTGGCACAGGTTTGAGTGTTGACCTGGACGTTGTCTTTGTGGAGTTTGCATATACTCCCCCATCTGCGTGGGCTACCCCCATGCACTCCAGTTACTTCCACAGTTGCATAATGCATGCATAAAGTTAGTTTAGTGTCTCTAAATTGTCCGTGTGTGTGTGTGTGCCATGTGATGCTTGAATTAAAATGATTTAATTTTATCAATAACACAAATATTCTATTTCAGTTTAAATTCTAATATATGACAAGTAGCTTTTGATTGATATTTAAAAGCCACAAATTATTGTGTATGAAGAACAATCTGTATTTTAAGTAAACGTTTCTGATTTATTAAAACCCTCATGTGGCATAATGACTGTAATGGCACAATACCAACAGAATTTCAGTATTTCTGATTTGCCATTAATGTTCTTGGTGTCTTCTGAACTATTCTAAAGTAGTCACAGGTATAGGGACTGTTTTTTTGCTCTTAGTGTAAAACCATAATATATTTAGAATTTAATTATTCAGAATTTTAATCATAGCAATTTTTGCCTTCAGAAAATTTGTGTTTGACAGGTTTACAATAGTATAACAGAGGCATGATCATCTCTAACATCAACCCAGTGAAGCACAAGATAGCAGACCACAGCAGTCCCAAAAGATATCAATAGTAGATGAAACCCATCCACTAAGGCTGACACAGCAGGGGGACATATAACTATAAACACTGCAGCCCTATGCTTCCAGACAAAGGCCAGGCAGAAATACTATCTTGACCCCCTGCACTTCGTCACCCGGCCTAGCGAGATGCATTGGGACTTAGCATTTATTTAATTTTTAATGTCTCCAAAAACTTAAAAGAATGCTAATTTATGTGGCCTGCCACCAATTCCCCCTTTTTTTGTGTCTACAGGTCCCTGAAATTACAAATCTCTGTTCCCCAAGGCACCATTTAGCTGTGCACACTACAGCTGAGGACAATTACATGCAGGAAGGCAACAAGGGGTGGATTCAAGGATTTCAGGGTTGCACAGGAAGTTATGGAGCACAGATGGATACAGAGAGAACAGATATCTCCAGACAGATTTAAAAACGGTCCATCATTAAACAGTAAACATTACAATTGCAAAACAGAAAATTGATAGAAATGGGAGAAATGAAATACTATGCTAATAACACCCCTAATATAATAAATAACCCTGCTACTGTTTCTCAAAACTTGTCCTGCCTCACAGGTAGGAGTAATTTTTGCCTATTCAAATGTTATTACAATCCATCACTGTATCATCCATAAAATTACATTTAGTACATGCTTTACGATATATGTGATATCTCTCTACTGTAAGACCTGTTAGTACCGATCCAAGCAACTATTAAATCATCTTAAACAGACACCACATGTTCAAAGTGATTTTCATCTGTTCCTAATTGTTGTACACATAGACTACCTGCTCGTAACACACAACTTGAAAACAAAACAATACTTTAATGTACACTACTTAATACTAACAATAAATACGTCCCACTGTGCATTACTAACCTGATACTGATTTCATTAAAGCACATGTATTTTATTTTGTTTGTCAGTAATGGTGGATTATCATTTGAAAATCTAATTGGACATGATCTGTTAATAACAGACAATGTAAAAACAGTACTTTTTTGGCTCTGATATTTGTGTGATTATTAGTGTAATAAATAAATTCAAATTTAGTCTAATCAACTGATTTATTGCATGATTTATATGGTTGCGTAAATGCAATTTCATATAGGCTTTATTAGTTCAGGATGCTATTCCTGTGAGAACTGACGCGAGGATTGCGAGGATCTGGCTCATCAACTCATTCTCCGCAATTGCACACAGCTCGCACGGCGTTTCGTAGCTGTTAGCAGCTAATTACCTTTGAACTATTTTAATTCCCGATCGCATCTGTATCATTTATAATCGTATATATAGTAGGTTTTTACCACATCTTAATCATTTTCTTCTCGTATCGGCGGATTATATTTTTTTGCCGCTACTCGCTAATTTAGTAACTTTACAGGTATACCGGCTTATGTTTGTAGCCATTAGCTAATTACCAGAGTTGCGTCTTCTTTCGCAGTAGTGTGTGTTTTTATAACTTTTTTACAGTCTTTTCCCATCTTCTTTCTGAGTCTTAGTTTTTTGTGACGTTTTGCATTAACTTGTATTAACGCTTTAATCGAGCATTGCATTGGACCATCGGCTGCAGCTGAACCAGATCTTCACTCGGCACCCCACAACACCACCCGAAGCTAAGTACCTCTAATTAATTGTACTAACATGGCTTCTGCTGTGCTTGTTCCCTGTGCCGAGTGTGGCATGTTTAGCTATTCTTCCTCTGTCATTAGTGTAAATTTTACTTGTGATAGGTGTAGGCTTGTAGCCAGTCTGACGGAGAAGATTGTAGTTTTAGAGGCGCGCATCCAGACATTAGAGAAGGCTAGCTCAGCTCCTAGCTTAGCAGA
>JAJAGP010002236.1:0-126952 GCA_025084515.1 Ancistrus triradiatus
GACATCTGATAAAACACTTTAAGACATGCCACTTGAATGAAGATTTTAATGAAGAAAAGATTTTTCCCTTTACTGCAAAAGTGCCTAATGTGTTTATGTTGTCTTTATGTTGTTATCATACATATATATATGTTTAAATCAGTAACATCAGTTTACATATTTATGTGTATATATATATACATAATGATTTGTGTATGTAGTTCACTGTTATTTTTTTATTTAATTTATTTTTTCTTTTCTTCTAATAAAGGTGAGTTTGGATTAGTCTGTTTTTTCCTTGCCTGTTGTAATTATGTGTGGCCGGTTTTAACCTGTGGCCTGATTAACAAAGAACGTGCACAAAGGGGCACTCGGGGGTCACAGTGGTCTAATGCGCTAGCCTACCACTGCAGAATTTAGAGAATAATTAAAAATAAATGTATTGAATTTTAATTGCATAGTAGTAGCTTAAGACCAGCTTTTTGCCAAATGTAATTCTCTGACCAGATCGTTTAATTCTAGCTGTTTTAACATGAAGTATTCAACATCTGGATCATTGTCATTTCCACATCTGGTTCATGCATTGTGGCATCTTCATCTGCCTCATCTAGGACCCATATCTGTCCTGACTTCTGTGCCTTCAAACTGTCATATTGCGCTGAACTGAAGGCAGATTATTCCAAGGAGTCCAGGGTTTGCTCATAGGTTTTCTTAACGTGTAGTCATAATGTATCTGTGAGCCTTCAGCATACAGTGGGGCAAAAAAGTATTCAGTCAGTCACTGATTGTGTAAGTCCTACTTAGAAAGATGAGAGAGGTCTGTAATTTTCATCACAGGTACACTTCAACTATGAGAGACAAAATGAGAAAAAAATCCAGTAAATCACATTGTAAAATAAATAAAAACTTAATGTAAATTATGGTGGAAAATAAGTATTTGGTCAATAACAAAAGTTCAACTCAGTACTTTGTAACATAACCTTTGTTGGCAGTGACAGAGGTCAAAGGTTTCCTGTAAGTCTTCACCAGGTTTGCACACACTGTAGCTGGTATTTTGGCCCATTCCTCCATGCAGATCTCCTCTAGAGCAGTGATGTTTTGGGACTGTTGCTAGGCAACATGGACCTTCAACTCCCTCCACAAATTTTCTATGACGTTGAGGTCTGGAGACTGGCTAGGTCACTCCAGGACCTTGAAATGATTTTTACGGAGCCACTCCTTCGTTGCCTGAGCGGTGTGTTTGGGATCACTGTCATGCTGGAAGACCCAGCCACGTTCCATCTTCAATGCTCTCACTGATGGAAGGAGGTTTTGGCTTAAAATCTCACGATACATGGCCCCGTTCATTCTTCCCTTAACACGGATCAGTCGTCCTGTCCCCTCTGCAGAAAAACAGCCCCAAAGCATGATGTTTCCACCCCCATGCTCCACAGTAGGTATGGTGTTCTTGGGATGCGACTCAGGATTATTCTTCTTCCAAACATGACGAGTTGAGTGTTTACCAAAACGTTCTGTTTTAGTTTTATCTGACCACAGGATATTCTCCCAATCCTCTTCTGGATCAACCATATGCTCTCTGGCAAACTTCAGACGGGCCTGGACATGTACTGGCTTAAGCAGGGGGACACGCCTGGCACTGCAGGATCTGAGTCCCTCTCGGCGTAGTGTATTAATGATGATAGCCTTTGTTACTTTGGCCCCAGCTCTCTGTAGGTCATTCATCAGGTCCCTCCGTGTAGTTCTGGGATTTTTGCTCACCATCCTGATGATCATTTTGACCCCATGGGATGAGATGAGATGAGTACCAGGTCGAGGGAGATTATCAATGGTCTTCTATGTCTTCCATTTTCTCACAATTGCTCCCACAGTTGATTTATTCACACCAACCTGCTTGCCTATTGTAGATTCATTCTTCCCAGCCTGCTGCAGGTCTACAATTTTCTTCCTGGTATCCTTCGACAGCTCTTTGATCTTGGCCATGGTTGAGTTTGGATTCTGACTGTTTGAGGCTGTGGACAGGTCTTTTATACAGATAACAAGGTCAAACAGGTGGCATTAATACAGGTAACGAGTGGCGGACAGAAGAGCTTCTTAAAGAAGAAGTTACAGGTCTGTGAGAGCCAGATATCTTGCTTGTTTGTGGTTGACCAAATACTTATTTTCCACCATGATTTACAATTAAATTCTTTAAAAATCCTACAATGTGATTTCCTGGATTTCTTTTCTCATTTTATCTCTCATAGTTGAAGTGTACCTATGATGAAAATTACCGACCTCTCTCATCTCTCTAAGTAGGAGAACTTGCACAATCAGTGGTTGACTAAATACCTTTTTGCCCCACTGTGTACCCGCAACGGATGTAACAGAATATACTGTAGATGTTGCGACGCTAATGAGACACCCATACTGTATTAAATATTCCATCCAATTTTTAGTTATATGCGCTATGCCATAACCTGAAGGACGTGTCAATGTGCACCCAAACAACATCTGTAAATGTAGCAGCTTTTGTACCCTGTCTACCAGCATCAAACCTACATATGCAGAGGCATTTGCATAGCACCTACACTTAGTACTTTGCATGCTTGGACTAACCAAAACGTCTTTGCGATCCCACCTCAGCTTGGCAGAAGTGGGAGTTGAACTCTGGATCTTTTGGTCCATAGTCCAGTATCTTAACTGCTAGGCTACCGTAAATATAATGGGAAATCACAGAAATAGCTTATATCCACAAAAAGGTACTTGATAGGAAAATCTTAAGGTAATTTTCGTGGTCAGTGGCCCAGAATCCATAAAATACATCCAAAGTATACCTGCAAGTGAGTAGCTCACTGTGGTGAAATAGTGCTGAAAGTACTAGACTTTGGGTTCAAATCCCACCTCTGTCAACTCTTTTAACCCACAATTGCTTGGATTGTTATGTTGTATAAGTTGTAAGTTGCTCTGGATAAGGGGGTCTGCTGAATTGCATAAATGAAAAGGGGAAAGTTGTTTAAAAGACTCCAAATGTGTTATGCTGTTTGTACTTTTGTATTACTGTGGTAGCATAGTGGTTAAAGTACAGCTCTGCCGATCAGCCACTGTTGGTTCCCCAAGCAAGGTTTGGATTGTAAGGCTGTATCACATGTACCTCACTCTGCATAAGGCCGTCTTAAATTATGACATAAATGTAAATTTAATAAAGTTCAAACAGGATATTGGCAGAGATTTTGAAGGGATGATATATTAGCAGCAGTAGTAATGGGGTGGAGCACCTGACCATATGCTCAAAAGAGGAAACCTCACGAAAATCAAGTGCTTTGATTTTAAAAGTGCAACGATGGACAAAACAGCAGACCACCAACATTCACTCTTAAACAAGGTTAAGACAAATAAGTATAGCCAGAGAAGATCAGCATTTTCAGATGAAGCAAAACATGCACAATTGGAGGCACTACAAGAGATTTAGGCCACCATAAAAAGATATTACTAATTTTGTGTTTCATTATTGGTTAGCTCATATTCATAGCACACTTTATTGGCTTCAATCTTCAAGGTTACTATGGTGTACGTTGGAGATTCTTGTTCTTCATCCTCCTTGCCTGCTTCTTCTTTACCACTCAAACTTAAAAATTTTTTTTAGTAATCCATTGGTGGTTTCCACCCTTCGTATTTGGTTTAAGTTTAGGCATCATTTTAATTTCATGTCGTACTCTGTGATAATGCCTATATTAGGTAATCACTTATTTCCCCCAGCACTGTGTGACACAGCTTTTGGCAAGCAATGGGTATTAGGTCTTTTCATGACCTTTATAACGATGGTGCCTTTTGTAGTTTCACTCAACTACCTGTTAATTTTAATCTGCCTTATTCATATTTATTTCAATACTTCCTGATTGGGGATTGTGTTTCTTCCCATTTTCCAAATTAGGTACAGCCTTGGGAGGATCTTTTGACTCTGGATCTTCCCCAAAAATCACTTCCCCAAAAATCACTTATACTTATGGCTTTGGATGTATATACCCTTAGTACAATTAAAAGTGCTTGGGGAAATGAGCTGGGAACTGTTTTTACTGAACAATGGTGGGACAGACACCTTGTTTGAGACTGCCGTTGATACAATTTAAGGTTTTACATAGAGTTCACTGGTCCAAGTCTCAGTTATCTAAATGTTACCCTGATGTTATTGATCAATGTGATAAATGCTCTGCCTCACCATGTCATTTAAGCCACATGTTTTTTCTGTCCTTTGTTGAGTAAATTCTGGTCTATTCTGGATTATTCAAGATAATGTCAAAGATTTTAGGAGTCAATATCGGTGCATGTCCCATTATGGCAATATTTGGTCTCCCTGCTGAGTCGTCTTCATTAACTTGAGTTCAAACAGATATCTTAGTTTTCACTTCTTTATTAGCAAGGCGCCTTATTCTGTTATTGAGGAAGTCCAAAAACCACCTGCAGTTTCATTGTGGCTCCAAAATGTTTTGTATTTTCTTACATTGGAGAAGATTTGATTTACTTTGAAAGGGAATAGTGCTGCATTGTACTCCAAGTGGAATGATTTTCTTTCATTTTTCAATTTGCTTCAAATAATGCCGGCTGGCTAGATTTCCTCACTTCTCCTTTTTTTTCTTTTTATAATTTTTATTTATTTATGTTATTTTCTTTATTTATTTCTGCCTTTTGAGTTTTTGGTTGTTTGTTCTTTTTTTCTCTTCTTTTGAGTGTGTGATATATTTTTTAAATGAAAAACTTGTTTAGATAAAAAAAAAAATGTAAATACAATTTTAATAAAAAACTTGAGGAGTTTGTAAATGAGAGGATCTGGCTTTAGTCATTGTTATGTTTATTGTTTGTTTTGTTCATTATTTGCCCTGTTGTTATTTGTTTTAATGTCTTTGCTATACTCCTCAATAAAAATAAAAGATATTACACTTAGCCCCTAAAAATAAAAATAAAAAAGTTCTAATACATTTATAGGGCTTAACATGCCCTTAGAATCAGCCTAACTTTTCTCTCCCAAATGGCGCCCCTGTGCACAAGATACTCCCAACCGGAAGACTGGTGTATTCTGAAGCTATCACTTATCCAGGTAAATGGTGCACATGTACACAGGTGTCAACATAATTTAAAAGAAACTCATCGGAGCAGATGATCTTCTATTGCACCGTGGTCCAGTTCCAACACTGTCCTGCCTGTAGTAGACACTTTCAACGGTGGACAGGGGTTAGCATGGTTAGGACCTGCCTACAGATACGCTGCTGTATACTCATCAGGGTGTGATGCACAGTGTTGCGACACATTCGTTCCATAACCGGTTTAAATTTTCTGTAACCCTTCTGTTGATCCAGAACAGATGGCCTTTGTTTGTCCTTGAGCATCGATGACACTTTGACTTCCAAATTTCCTGCTTACTACAACTACTTATAGTGCAGACCTTCTGTAGAAGAAGGTGCCTTGGAAAACCATGCCTAAATGGCCTCCTTCGACCTCACTGCTGATGTTCACCAGCATGTCATAGCTTTGCAACCAACAGAGCCATCGAATACCAATGAACCACAGCTTCTTGCAGCCACTTCTATGATCAAAGTCTTGAACACTGTACAACATCAGCCTCACTTAGCACAAGGCAGAAGTCCTTTTATGTTAGGTGAAAGTGAAACTCGTCTTGCACTGAAGCCTCAACTGGAAGCTCCCAAGGAAAAAAATATCTGGTCGCGGCAAAGTGTGAAGAATCCAACTAACCAACAAGTGATGATCATTTCAGAATATATTTTCTTAAGTCAGATGACATGATTACAAAATTGATCATTGTACAAATAAGTAATAACCTTTGAGCCTTCACCTACGTGCTGAGTGAATGTGTGAGTCTTCAGTTCCTCAGACATTAAGAGGAAAGTTCATTCCACCACCTGGGTGCCTGTACAGAGAAGAGTGTGATTTATGTTTGTACATCTTGTGGGGTATTTTGGGGTATTTTTGGGGTATCACTTTTCCAGTAACACCCTTTTGCCACCATGTGACATCCTTATTCAGACCCACTTCTCACAACACTGTCTGCCAATTCTACTCTTTTTGTGCACACACCTCATAATGTGGCCAATAACTGACCATCCAGTTGCACACCAGATGCACAACCTACTGACAATAAGAAAATAAGGTCATGCTTTTGGTGAATACAAATAATTTCATGTACAGGAAGCTTACAGGCTAAGTCTAAACTACAGCTAAATTTATGTAAAACAGAAAGTAGTAAACTCAACTAGTAAGATCTATTTTACCTACCATTAATCAGAAACCATTATAATATTCACAAATTAATCTCTTCATGTTAAATCATTCAGATTATTCTCTTAATTTAGTATGGTAGCTCTGGTGGTTCAGTGAGTACAGCCAGCCACAGGAAACAAGAGTGTCTGAGGGCTTGTGTTCAATCCTGGCTTACCAAGTGAAGGACAAATGGTAAGTTAATGGAAAAACCCCAGTAACTGGGGGTGTACTTCTAGTGCAACTCCCAAGCATGGATAATTGAGAAGGTTGCATCAGGAAGGCATCTAACCTATGCCAAATCTAGTATGAAGATGATCTGCTTTGGTGACTCCTAAGTGGAGCAGCTGTAAGAAGATCATCATCATTTTTCAAATCTGCCATCAAACACATCACAAATGCCAGATTAAGAAAGTTTGTCTTAATGGTAGACACAGATTCATTAGTGTGAATAATTTTTTTTTCAGTTTTTTAGTTCCTGTGTTACACGGACCACAAGATAGTATAATAAAGACTTGAAAACAGTCTGTGACCAAGCAGAAGAATGAACAAGTGAAAATAGAGAGAAGAAAATGTGCTCGTCCACTTCCTGTTGAGAAGCCACTGAACGCTGATGAGAAGTAGGAAGAGAAACCTGTTAATGTTATGTGGTGCATGCTGAGCAGAGAGTCGGAGATCCTGTCTGGTCTTGTTTAAGGGTCTGAAACAGCTTAAGCAGTGTAAAGCAGTGTCTAAGGGCCAGTGTGGTAGGTCATGAGGCGTGGGTCCAAGCAAAAAAACCAGGAGAATGTTGCCAGCTGTATGCTGCGGCCACACGAGAATGAAGCAGTGGAGAATCTACTGGGCAGGAGGTGTGTGGTAAGTCCAAGGGGTGAGAAGAGTCTTAAAGAGGGACAGGAAATGTGTATGTATATGTGCTGGTCTTTATACAGAAAATACAATGCAACAATGAAGGTATAGTGCTGGTTTCCTGTTATGTATTCAGTGTGGTCGTTAGATGAATGAGATAAGCAGCACAAGTTTCTGGTATTCCAGAGTTCATGTGTAGGCCCCATTGATCTAATTAGCTTTTTCTTTGTCATTAGTCCGGTAATTCTGAGCACACTGGCATTTTTGGGCAGTTCTTAATCTTTGCATTTGACTTTGCGTTTTTAAAATTCACATTTTATTGATTTTATCCAGTACAATATTGAGCAGAAACTCAACTCAATAAAACTGAGCAGCTGGATGTTAAAGCCCCTGCTCAGGGCTCCAAAAGTGGCTCTGTGGCTTTCTTGTAATTGGAACAACTCACCGGTCACAGAATATAAACCACCAGTGTCACATTTCAGACAGCTGAACAGTCACATATGCAACAATTACTGCTAATGGTAACTGCACCAGTCCAACACTAAGTACTGGGGACACATCAGGCCTGCAAATGCTGGAGTAGTTCAGATCAGAGTTTACATATTTTCCAATCCAATCCACTAACAGATTTTGTGCCAGGTACATATGTGATTTTCTTGATTGGGAATTAATGGAAAGAAATCAGAATACGTATTTTGAATGCAAAAAAATATTATAATTTGGGTCTGTGGTGGCGCAGCGGTTCAGGTAGAGTGGTTATCGTGTCTGCTAAATGACTAAATGTAAATGAATTGTTTGTATTCATTCCACGATACATTTTGAAATGTATTCAGAAAACAGTTTCTTTATAAAGTTTAAGGAAAATACTTTCAGAATCATTTATGTTTAAAATATACAGTGGGGACCAAAAGACCACTAGGGAAAATGCCTCTCTTTAACATAATTATTAGATTTAACACAAAGTTTTTCATTACAAATCCTATAATCAGCATACCAATTGGAGTAAAAAGGTGACTCTTCAATAAATACATACATTTCAGAATTAGTATTTGAAACGTTCCTCCGTTTGCTGAAATGATAGCATGCACCCGAGTTGGCATGGACTCCACATGGCAGTCCATGTTATCGCTGCATGATTTTACAATATTACTTGAGAATCTTGTGATGTTACTGAACGTGTTCAAGTGTCCTCATAAATGCTCAATTGGGTTTAGGTCAGATGATATTATGGTCCATGACAGAAATGGATTTGAATTGTTATACTGATTATATGATTTGTAATGACATTTATTGTATGAGATTAGAGAAAATTTCCCTGGGAACAGACTTCTCACTATACATATATTGAAAACACAACTTATACTTTAATAACACCTATGCACACCTTTCCTAGAAAGGCTTTCCAAATGCTTCATGCATGGTTGCTGGGTGCATTGTTTTGCCATTTCCTATTGTTTTCCTACTTCTAAACTGCTGCCACTATGGAAATGTTGTTCCTAGATTGGAAGTTTGGAGGTTTTGCATACTTTTGAATAACACTGTTAATATTATAACATGCACCTGCACATAGGCTCGAGCAGGAAGTGTTTCCTAGATTCACCAACATAGAATTTTGAGGAGTGATTACTAAATAAATGAATAAATAAGGAATAATAATAATAATAATAATAATAATAATAATAATAAAGTTTAAAATAGTGCAGGTAAAATAGTAGGCCCTATATATTTATTTAGTGTATTAAATGTGTATAATAATATGTATTAAATAGGTAAATATTTAAATAGGAAACCTGCTAATTGAACAATAAGTCAAGGGTGCTCACATTAATGCCACTTAAGACCCAACCAAACATTTGGCCATATTATTGGCTACACTCCAGAATGCAAAGAAAGCCACGTTTAGTGCCCTATAATTCTCATACGCTGGTAAGACAAGGGTTTATTGGTAACACTGTGACTGTGCAGTTTTTTTTGTTTCAATTAAAACAAAAAAATCTTCTTGATGGCGTTTCCCTCCGTCAGTGGATCAGTGAATTGGTGTACTCATTCTCATAGCTTTTCTTTATTATAATACAAATAATAACACAAGCCTGTTTAGTAGCTACCTGAGGTTTCTTTGTGACTTTATACAGATCAACCATTGAGTGTGTTTAATTGACTACTGTGCTAGATCTTGGGCTTTCTTTGAATGGCTATTGAGTTCATTTGATCATTCAGACCTCTCTAACTTTGCCTCCAAAAGTGCTTTGAATGAAAATCAACATGCACAAACTGCTCCATGCATTTTCATGCAGGGTAATAACCAGAATGATAATAATACCATTACCAACACTCAATGGGAGAAGTCAGCATTTATCTACTTACATTTATCAACTCACCATTTGCAGAACTAAATGCAATACAGGAAGTTCATATTTAGGGTGCACAGGGCATCCAGGTTTGTTGATTTGCTGGTACAGGCTTCCCCTTTAATCTCTCTGGGACATGCAGCTGTTTTCTGTTTGCTGTTATGTGTGGCGAAATGTATTCTACGTGCAGCTCTGGAAACAAATTAAGAGAGCAATTCCATTCCAATGAATTATTTGGAATACCTATGAATTCAAACACAGACACACCTCTTAACACACTACTTAATGAGGCAATGATTAGGTGAGGTAATGATTAGAGCGGCAGACCTTTGTTTCATTATACTCTTCAGAAAATTACATTTACTAAAATATTAACTAAAACATTAGTCTACATAGGATTATACTTTACTTTGATTATTATTTTAAATATGTTCTCTCTGTTAATCACTTAGCTTCTGCTTGTTTAAAGATTACTATAAAAAATTTGCTTTATCCTTATTTAATTCTTACATATAACAGTTAGGAGTCTTGATCCTCCCAAGGAGTTTTTCCTTTGTCACCCTAGGCTTGCTCAATTTGGAACTGGCCTTAAATAATGGAAGATTTTTAGAAGATTGCTTGGAGACAATGTTCCACTGTATAAGGTGCTATAGAAATAAATCTCTTCACCTCTTCAACTGCCCTTTATTGCAAATATCTAATTAGCCAATCACATGGCAGCAACTCAGTGCATTTAGGTATGTTGACAGAATCAAGATGACCTGCTGAAGTTCAAACTGAGCATCAGAATGGGGAAGAAAAGGAATTTAAATTACTTTTAACGTGACATGGCTGTTGATGAAGGTTGGGCGGGTCTTCAAGTATTTCCGAAACTGCTGATCTACTGGGAATTCTGCACACAACCATATCTGGAGTTTACAGAGAATGGTCAGACAAGGAGAAAATATCCAGTGAGCAGACGTTTTCTGGGTGAAAATACCATGTTGATGCCAGGGGTCAGAGGAGAATGACTTAGACTGAGCTGATATAAAGGTAACAGTAACTCAAATAGCCAATCATTAAAACCAAGGTCTCCAGAAAAGCATCTCAGAATGCACAACACTTCGAACGTTGAAGCAGATGGGCTACAGCAGCAGAAGACCACACCAGATGCCACTCATGTCAGCCAAGAAAAGGCAACTGTTGCTACAATTCACATGGGCTCAGCAAAATTGTACAACAGAAGCTTGGAGAAACGTTGCCTGGTCTGATGAGACTTGATTTATGCTGCAGCATTTGGATGGTAGGGTCAGACTTTGGTGTAAACAACATGAAAGCACGGATCCATCCACTCTCGTATTGACAATTCAGGCTGGTGGTGATGGTGTAATGGTGTGGATGATATTTTTGGCACAAATATATCCCCTAATACCAGTTGAGCATTGTTTAAATCCCGCTGCTGATCTGTGTATTGTTGATGACCGTTTCCATCCCTTTATAACCAGAGTGCACCATATGCTCCAAGTCATTTCACAAAGATCTAATAAACTCAAACTGGTTTCCTGAACATGTCAGTGAGTTCACTGTACTCACATGACCTCCATAGTCACCAGATCTCAATCCAGCAGGCCATTCACATCATGTATGTGCAGCCGATAAAAACTGAAGCAACTGCGTGATGCTATCATGTCAATATGGACCAAAATCTCTGAGGAATGCTTTCAGCATCTTGTTGAATCTGTGCCATGAATTAAGGCAGTTCAAGTGAGTGTGTATTGCAATGGAATACATTACTGAATAAACACTGAAACAATGTTTTCAGTATTCAACCAAAACTCAGAGTGTTTTACACAACACATACCTTGAATCTTGTTAACAGAAGACTTGGTGAAGGAGTCAGCTTGGGTAAATCAGGTATATGACAATACCCAGAGCTTCAATGCTTGTATCATACCAGAGATGAAAAAAATGGATTGATGCATCATTATTAGCAACCAGCACCTGATTGTGGCATTAAAACAACTGTGTGAAAACTGATGAATGAAACTGGAGTCTAGATTGAGCATAGATGTTATGAGTACATGTATGAACCAAAGAGTTTCCTGATCTTTTATTTATAGCTTATAAAATATTACTGAAAGTAATACGTGGAAGCAGTGCTACAGATTGTGAAATAATGTACATAATATGGTCTCCAGACCTACGGTAATATTCCAGAATTGTAACATGTATTTCGGCAGAAAGGGGTAAGTACCGTGTCCATTAATCATAGAAGAGCTGTGTTAATGTCAATTGACATGCGCATATTACTTATGAGGCTGCCAGAAATCAGAAGGCACAACTGTCAGTCCTAGTGCAATCTGCGAAAGCTCTAAAAGTGTTTATACAGTTTACAGTATTTGTTACATGGGTTAGCAGACACCTACACCGTCAGGTTTCTCTTTTTTTTTTAAGTAAGAAATCATGTCTTTTGTCTGTGGTCACTCCGTTTCAGGGTACCTTCTTTTTAATAAGGAAGTCAAAATGTAACTTCCTCTGTGAGTCCTTTGCATATTGCTACATCCTGAAATCTCAGATGCATACCCCATAGCATGCTGGGAAAAAATAGTGCTAATTTTACACAAATTACTACCATGTCTGGCAAAAAAAACTGTATGGTCAAAAAAGTTCAAAAGTGTGTAGTTACTCCTTCTAATTAGCAGCCACTGTTATCTGAGCCACACTCACTGCTAACTGAAGGATCCCAGCATAGAGTCTCCACAGACAGATAGCAGGAGTAGAATGGGTTGTACGGAACACCTCAGTGACTCTCAGTAAGACACTTTCAAAGTTTTTTCCATTGATAAGGTAGCACTCTGGTGTGTGTTCTCAATGTAACAGCATGGCAGCCTCCCTTAGAGAAGTAGCATAAAATGTGGAGCTGCAGCAATCAAGATAAGACAAGAGACTGCAGGAAGTAATGTTACAAAGTTAGTAAAAAGTAATGCATTCTGTCAAGGCTTTTATTGTCCACTTTGTATGTTTAATTTACATAACACCGCTCTTCAGCATCACAGGCCATTCAATGGCAGACACAAGATTACATCAGCACTCAAGGTTATATCGAAAATCGAAAATTTGTGGAGGGAGTTGAAAGTCCGTGTTGCCCAGCAACAGCCCCAAAACATCACTGCTCTAGAGATCTGCATGGAAGAATGGGCCAAAATACCAGCTACAGTGTGTGCAAACCTGGTGAAGACTTACAGGAAACCTTTGACCTCTGTCATTGTCATGACCAAATACTTATTTTCCACCATGATTTACAATGAAATTTTTTAAAAATCCTACAATGTGATTTCCTGGATTTTTTTTTCTCATTTGTCTCTCATAGTTGAAGTGTACCTATGATGAAAATTACAGATCTCTCTCATCTTTCTAATAGGAGAACTTGCACAATCAGTGGCTGACTACATAATTTTTTGCCCCACTGTATATACACAGTTTGGGGGCCAATTTGGCATAATCACTTAACTTAAAGCATGTCTTTGGACTGTAGGAGAAAACTGGAGTACCGTATTTTTCAGACCATAAAGCACACCGGATTATAAGACGCAATATCAGCGATCGACTGCTAACGGATCAATTTTCATACATAAAGCGGCACCGGGTTATAAGGCGCATGAAATGAAACAAAACTCTAAGTTTCGTCGGAAAGCTCAGTTTGGTTCTTTACCTGGCGCAGGGCGTCTTCTTGCTTCCTCCACTTTCCGTATCATTGATTCGTTAATGTTGGAATTCTCTCACAGCTGCTCTATGTCCATGTTGTACTGCGTGGACTGATAGCGTTGTGTTTGAAATCCGCTTTGAAAAATGAATGAATGCACACACCCCAATGCTGAAGCACATACCGTATTACTCCGCAATGCTGCGCACTACGGTGGCCGTAAGCTTCGTAACTTACCAAGCCGTGCTAAAAATTTTTGACAGATTTATGAGTGCCGTGTACCATCTACAATCGGTTCTAAGTCAGAAAAAAGCACAACCAGAATTAATTCATACATTAGACACACCGCATTTTAAGGCGCACTGTCGATTTTTGAGAAAGTTAAAGGATTTTAAGTGCGCCTTATGGTCCGAAAAATACGGTACATGGAGTAAACCCGCACAGACACGGGGAGGACATGCAGACTCCACACAGAAAGAACCCAAGTCACTCTACCCTGGGATTGAACCCACAACCATCTTGCTGTGAGGTGACAGTGCTACCCACTGAGCCACCCCAATAATCATGCAATTAATCGCAATGACATATTTCAGTTGTTTGACAGCACTTATAGTTTTGGTTTTTTTTGTATTTATTTATTTAACATCAGATCAGCATCAACAGCCAACGATGATAGGAGAACGGTTATATCTATACTAGACAATTTAAAGCGACCAGTTAATCTAATGCATGTCTTAATAATTTGGGAGAGAATTGGAGTACATTGGCTTTCCATAGCTGTAACAATTCATTGTCTTGTAGAAATGAGGACACATCCGAGCAAATTATACATGTATTTGTGAAACATTGTAAGTTATTTAGTACATAACTATTAAATAAACATTATTATAATATGGGTCTTTCCAGTTCTAAAATCAGCTTGGGCCACACTCAAGATTTATAGAATTGTCCAAATGTATGTACTGTCAACTAATGACATAGGTTTGCTGTTTGCTGTTTGCTGTTTTCAAATGTTTTTGCTGAGAATAACATCTGGTGACTTTAAAATAGTCACTGAAACAGAGCCAATGCAGATTCTTCATAAACAGTACACCACAAAGTGAACCATGGAAAAGGCAAATTTTCTTGCTTTAGCAGCTTGTTGGTTTTAGTGCAGGACTGAACTAGTAGGTATAACACTGTATTACGGAATAATTATTTATTACTTATATTATTAATAATATATTTATTAAACTCTGATGTATCAATGACTACGGGTGCTTTTTCACAGGTGTGACTGCTATTATAAAGCAAAAGTAAAACATACAGCCAAGAAGGGCTTATTGCTGTCATAAAACTGTGTGTTTTTTATTGCTTTATTATATCACTGCTTATTTTTGAGAACAGGGGAGTGTCCACAAACAGAAGTTTATTAGCTGGTCCGCTACACCTACCAAGTCATCTAGAGCTGGTTGCTTATTATATAACTCGTAACCTAATTATTAATTTGTTTATTTGTTAACATGTTTGTGAAGGTCAGCGCTCGTGGTTTAAGTAGGATTACTGATCTCGCATGTTTCGCACCAGATCATTACCCTGCGATAGGTAAAGTAGATGACGTAGCCATGTATGGTGCACGACGAAACTTGAATTGCCCTGTCTTCCTTTCAGTAAACATGGGAATTGTGGTAAAATGTAGAACCTGTTTTTTTAAGACTACAGTTTCAAAACAGCTATACAATAATATGATTAGAACAGACATATACTGTGGGGCCAAAAAGTATTTAGTCATTCACTGATTGTGCAAGTTCTCCTATTAGAAAGATGAGAGAGGTCGGTAATTTTCATCATAGGTACACTTCAACTATGAGAGACAAAATGAGAAAAAAAAATTCAAGAAATCACATTGTAGAATTTTTAAAGAATTTAATTGTAAATCATGGTGGAAAATAAGTATTTGGTCAACCACAAACAAGCAAGATTTCTGGCTCTCACAGACCTGTAACTTCTTCTTTAAGAAGCTCTTCTGTCCTCCACTCGTTACCTGTATTAATGGCTCCTGTTTGACCTCGTTATCTGTATAAAAGACACCTGTCCACAGCCTCAAACAGTCAGACTCCAAACTCAACCATGGCCAAGACCAAAGAACTGTGGAAGGACACCAGGAAAAAATTGTAAGACCTGCAGCAGGCTGGGAAGAGTGAACTTCTACAATAGGCCAAATCAAACTGTGGGAGCAGCAAATTGAAGACATACAAGACCATTGATAATCTCCCTCGATCTGGGGGCTCCATGCTAGATCGTATCCCGTGGGGTGAAAATGATCATGAGAACAGTGAGAGCAAAAATCCCAGAACTACACGGAGGGACCTGATGAATGACCTACAGAGATCTGGGACCAAACGAAAAGTAACAAAGCTACCATCAGTAACACACTACGCCGAGAGGAACTCGGATCCTGCAGTGCCAGGCGTTTCCCCCTGCTTAAGTCAGTACATGTCCAGGCCGGTCTGAAGTTTGCCAGAGAGCTTATGGATGATCCAGAAGAGGATTGTGAGAATATCATGTGGTCAGATGAAACTAAAATAGAACTTTTTGGTATATTAAAAAACTCAACTCGGCGTGGTTTGGAGGAAGAAGAATGCTGAATTGCACCATACCTATTTGTGAAGCATGGGGGTGGAAAACATCATGCTTGGAGCTGGTTTTCTGCAAAGGGGACAGGACGACTGATCCGTGGTAAGGGAAGAATGAACGGGGCCCATGTATCGTGAGATTTTAAAACCAAAACCTCCTTCCATCAGTGAGAGCATTGAAGATGGAACGTGGCTGGGTCTTCCAGCATGACAATGATCCCAAACACAGCACTCGGGTAACAAAGGAGTGGCTCCGTAAAAAATCATTTCAAGGTCCTGGAGTGGCCTAGCCAGTCTCCAGATCTCAACCCCATAGAACATTTGTGGAGGGAGTTGAAGGTCCGTGTTGCCCCAAAAACATCACTGCTCTAGAGGAGATCTGCATGGGAGGAATGGGCCAAAAATACCAGCTACAGTGTGTGCAAACCTGCTGCTTAAAGACTTGCAGGAAACGTTTGACCTCTGTCATTGCCAACAAAGGTTATGTTACAAAGTATTGAGGTGAACCAAATTTATTGACCAAATACTTATTTTCCTCCATAATTTACAATTACAGTCTTTAGAAATCCTACAATGTGATTTCCTGGATTTTTTTTCTCATTTTGTCTCTCATAGTTGAAGTGTAGCTATGATGAAAATTACAGACCTCTCTCATCTTTCTAAGTAGGAGAACGTGACCAATCAGTGACTGCCTAAATACTTTTTTACCCCACTGTAACCATAATTTAACTTTATGTTATTAACTAGGTTCTGCTAATTTGCTTACTTGAGTGCTTAACTTACCTCAATAAAGCCAAATGCAGTGTACTTCCTTCACATTGTAGTCTTTTGTTCCAACTATCCATGAGTTTTAGAACTTAAGCATTCTAAAGTCTTTAATATGTTTTATGTTGGCCTCATTTTACTGGCTGTACATGTTCTACAGTATAAATGAGACAGCAACTTACCTAAAGTAATTAGGCTACACCAAAACTGTGACAATTGGGGGGTAGAGTATTGTCCCAATAAATGAGGCATATTGCTGGAAACTCATTTTCAGGTGCTTTCAACTGCTACAGGCTGATGAATTTGTGGCTGACTGAAAGGTGCTACATGACATTGAGAAGTCATTGTTTGACAATGTAAGACTGCATCATTGAATAGAACGCACTGTGAACAAACTCTTTTTTATGATCTGATTTATATTTTTCAACACTACACATTTGCACAGTTTATGCATTTAAATCTCTTTTTACAAGTGTCTGGAAAGTCTAAATACATTCTAAAGAAGCTAAATTTTTTAAATGGTGCTATTAAAAATAACGTTTGCTAGGGTCATCAAACAAAATGTGCTGGTTGCCGATACCAGGTCTGTGCTGAAGTGACGTTTTAATGCCAGTTCACTTTCACTGTGTGCATAAAGTATTTCTGATTATATTGTTTATTGTGAGAAACCCTTCAAGCTCCATACCCCGAACTCAAATCCATAGCAGTTTTTTATTGCTAATCATATGCATTACCTTGCTCTCTAAAATAGCTTGACTGCATTTGATTGATTAGCTGTAGCAACTGCCACAGCTTGCCGTCCTCTTTGTCAACAAGAAGGCAGCTAAAAATAACTGTTGAGCTGCTGACAGAAATGTTAGAAGCTGACTGTTTTGTGCTGATATGCATCCTGTTGCCTGAAATGCTTTTAGAATAGTTTGACATATTTTAACCAATGCATTTGTTTTTATTCATGAATGAATGAAGAAATATCCTGTAAAAAATTAATCAAATAATCAAAAAGCTTTACAAGCAAGATCATTCAAATTCACCTACTAAACCATTACTAGAACACCAGTACTAACTAGTATAAGCCAACCTGAACCAACGTGGAGCATGGAACTCATACCAGCATCCAAAATACAACAATAGCTGGTCTTAGCCATTTTCAAATAAGATTATAATATGACACTATATACATCTCAAAACTGTAGCATGGTTGATCTTCTCAAAGCATCCAATACTTTAGTTTGCTCTTGGTTTGCAATGTGATTGTGAAAATAAATTCCATACGGTATGGTTTTGTCTGCATTGAAAGTTTATAATGCATCCACAACTTTGTTATAAACAAATAGAAACCTATAATTCAAAAGGTTTTAGATCATGGGATGTTATATTCTGAGCTCCAACACTGGCCATTTATGGCTGTTTTTACAACAGCCATTTTGTGCATTTGCTGTGGTCTGAGTGTCATCTTGTGCTGCTGTCTTAGCTAACTAAGATGGTTGAAGGTGTGAAAGATTTAACTGTCACATATTTCGCCTCTATAGATTATTGTGAACAGTGGGCAGGAGTTACAGAGGAAGCGTGCGTTAGATACTTCCTGTCATCTTTCAACAACAGAGTGTTCTGAAATAGTCCTTGTTGCACATTTTGGAGGTCCCCTGCACTGCGTGATTTTTTTTTTATCTCATGCACGTTAAGAATTATTATTGTTATTATATTATTGTGATCATTGTATTATAATTATTATTGTTAACATGGCGCAAGAGACAGTTTCTGCAATTGTATGTTTGTATCCATATTTTCTAGTCCATGGGTACAACGGTGGTGCAGTTGTTCATGGCTCTCCCTCACAGCCCCTCCATCTGGACTCTGCAGCATACAGGTGTTCTCTGCTTTGTTAAGGACAATCCTCGGCGCTCCTACTTCATCCGCCTCTATGACATCAAGGTACGAGGAACAGCGGCAAGCTTAAAGGGGTCATTATATCTGAAAGTCATGTTTTTAGTATTTGTGCACATACAACCCCGAAACAGAAAAAAGTTTTGAAATTACATCATCATCATTATTATTATTATTATTATTATTATTTTACCTCATTACTAGCTCTAAATTGCTATTCAGATTTCAGTCATTCAGATTTGCTGTCCCTCTTGCGTCACAAGGACGCTTATTGGGACTATCTGTTCCTCATCTGACTTGAGAAGTAAGGTGCACCAGTTTTTCTCACAAGCAGTGATAATGCTAGCGTTATTTCCAAGGTAAGAGCTAGGAAGCAGAACTTCTAGAAGGTTTTGCTATCATTTAATTATTTCTAGAACAATTTCAGACACAGTCATGATGCTGTTAATCAGTGTGGGGGTGGTGTGATCAGTTGTTCATCATTTAAAGGTTTAGCTACTCAAAAACAATAGTTCGGCAAAGGGAGAGAAGGGTGCCCTGGTGTCCAATCCATGTGGAATTTGACTAAAAGGGTTTTCTCAGAACAGGCAGCGATCCAAAATGGCCTGTGGCTAGCTCTCAAAATCAGTAGTTAAATGCAATAGCAAGAACTACATTGCTCCATAATATTGGCGGAGCAGATTTAACCTGGAGTGTGTAGTTTGAATGTTTTCTTCACAGATTAAAGCTAGGGGCAGTGGTGACTGAGTGGTTAAGGTGCTGGACTATTGACCAGAAGGTGAAGAGTTCAATCCACAGCGCTGCTAAGCTGCCACTGCTGGGGCATTGAACAAAGTCCTTCAATTAGATTGTGTCTTGTAAGATTGAACCAGTTCTAAGCTGCTCTGTGTAAATGCAGCTGCTAAACAATGTGAATGCAGGTCAACTGGAGACTGAAATTTGTGGATGAAAAAAGCTCTGATTCTAATCTATGTATCTCTACCACAGGCAAGTACTCTTATATGGGAACAGGAGCTTTTTAACCAGCTCACCTACAACAGAGCCAAGCCATTCTTCCATACATTTAATTCAGATGTAAGTATTCAGTCATCTTGTCAACATAGCACCATATTTTTCCACCTTGGACCCTTCAGAAGTGCAGTAAGTCCAGAGTTAACTGTGGTGATGATTTCTGGATGGGACTGTGGTAGCCTAGTGGTTAAGGTACTGGACTCTGGACCAGAAGGTCGAGGGTTCAAATCCCACCTCTGCCAAGCTGCCACTGTTGGGTCCTTGAGCAAGACCCTTAACCTATAATTGCTTGGATTGTAAAGTTGTATCTGGATAAGGGCGTCTGCTAAATGCTGTAAATGTAAATGATCAGTACAACACTAGCCAGTTGATGACTGTCTTTAAGCCCATGTGTACAGAATCGGCAGTTATTGCTCTACTCCAAGCATGTTTAGCTATTGTATAACAGTGCAAGAACTGCAGTTTCTTGAAGAAAGCACATATTACCTTTCCAGACTGGTAGATGTAGGAGTGATTAAAAAAAGAGGTGGGAAATGAAAGAAAATAGGGTTAAAAGTGCTGGATATACAATATATATCCAAAATTTTGAACTTTCATTAAGTACTTTAGAACCGTAAGTGAATTGTTGATATGGTTCTTGTGTTAATCCAGAGCTGTGACCTCTGTCTGCTTCCACAGGTTTGTCAAGTGGGCCTGAATTTTGCAAATGAGCAAGAAGCTGATAGCTTTTTCACTGCAGTGGATGAGAAGATCAACCAGAGAATTAAACAATTGGGTTAGTTAAATGAGTTGCCCATGAGTAAAAAAGTCATTGATCTTAATTTGAATAAACATTGATGTGAATTGATAGCATACAATATGATTCATAGCTTCAGTAACAAAAGTGTTTATAGTTTCCTCTTGTCCTTTTGTCACATTTTAGAGAAGCGACATGGGAAAAGCTTTCGAGGTATGTCGGAGTTATTGAACTGTTGACTGTTAGACAGTATTCACATCTGTTTATGATAAGCTGTATTGATCATTTATTTTCCCTTTTCTCAGATCATGATCCATTGCCCCCAGCACCTTCAAATGGTAATTAGCAATGAAGAACATTCTTTTTTTGCAATGGTACTCAGTATACAGTACAATATGGTACTTGGAATGAATGTAATAATGGTCCATAATTAGTATAATTTAATCAACTTTATTAAATGCAGACCCTGGGAACACTCTGGTGGGAAATATTAACATTCAGAATCAAGCACCACCGACCAAATCGAAAAAACAGAAAAAGGAGGAGAAAAAGAATAAAAAGAAGGGATCCAAACTAACCAAGGCAGCCATTGGAGCACCAAGTGGATTTACGTAAGTGAGAAATGTTTAGAAATTATTCACCCTGCATTGTGTGTTGAGGAATTCACTCTTCTGTTTAACTATGCAGAAACGTAATATGTCTTGATAAATTTCAGCCACGTTGGCCACCTTGGTATGGATAACAATACCATGGATCCAGACCTAATGAAGCTGCTGTCACGTGCTGGAATCAGTGAGGCTGATATGAATGACTCTGAGACCTCACAGCTTATTTATGATGTCATTGAGCGCTCTGGTGGAATGGAGGCAGTCAAAAAAGAACTGGACCAGCAGGGTGAGATTTTGCATTCAAGCAGCTTGGACACAGCCAAAATGTGGAGATCACACACTCACATATATCTACACAATGTAATCCAGGGTTCGATGACGGCTGGGGCATAAGCAGCACAGGGCGCAAGGTGTTAACCACCGTTAGACAGGGTGCTAGTCTGTTGCAGGGCACATGCACAAATAGACACACTCACTCAAAGATTACAGCTGACCTAACATGTTTGGTACGAACCTGGAGGAAACTGGAGTACCCAGAGGAAACCCACGCAGACATGGGGAGAACATGCAAAACTTTTTCTAGATATGCACATTTTATTGGTGCTGACTCATAGAGTGGAATGTAAACCTCAGTAAATGAGGTTAAATGTAAAATCAGTAAATGATTCTGTATCCTTCAATCTTAACAAATCAGTATTAAAAACACAATATAACCTAAACTCTCTCTTTCCACATTGCCACTATAACGTATGAGGTATTTTAATTCCCTAATTGGCCAGTACTAATGGTGATCAGAAAATAGAAGTAGATGGTATTCCATGACTTCTTATTCTAAGTACAACCTCCACTTCTGTCCTATCTTTGAGTCACTTAAATGTGTTTTCAATGGTTAATTACAACCCCAAGTCAGGAAAAGTTGGGATGGCATGGACAATGCAAATGAAAAACAAAAAGCAGTTTTTCACTTT
The DNA here is from genome assembly GCA_025084515.1 of Ancistrus triradiatus. Lineage (NCBI taxonomy): Eukaryota > Metazoa > Chordata > Actinopteri > Siluriformes > Loricariidae > Ancistrus > Ancistrus triradiatus. The sequence continues at coordinate 21,692 of JAJAGP010002236.1, forward strand.
TACTTTGACTTTCATTTCATTGCAGACAGTATGAAGCCTAGATATTTCATGCTTTTTCAGGTCATCTTTATTTCAGGAGGAATGTCAATGCATAAAGAGCAAGAGCACAAGCCCAAAGTGAACTCCCATGATCTTCGATCCCTCAAACGGCACTGCATCAACTGTCATTCATCAATAGCTGATACTTCATCAAACCTTTATGAAACACTGCAATACAGAGTTACATTCACAAATGGCACTTAGACCTTTAGTGTGCAAAAAAGAAGTCTTATGTTAACCATGTCCAGAAGCGGCATCAGCTTCTCTGGGCTCTGAGGCAACCGGCGATGGACTATCACACGGTCAGGTGGATCAGTATTCCAAATTTCATTTTTGAAAAAATGGATGCTGTTTGTGGCAAAAACGACCATTCAGAATCAGCAACAAATCCAAAAGCCAGGGTCTGTCATGGCATGGTGTTGAGACAATGCCCATGGCAAAGGTCATTTACTCTTCTGTGATGGCAGCATTAATGCAGAAAAGTACATTGAGATAGAGCAACATATGCTGCCTTCAGGACGAAATCTTTTCAAGGAACATCCATGCATCATTCAACAAGACAATGCAAAACCACATGCTGCACACATTACAAAAGCATGAAAAGGGTACGGATCATGGACTGGCCTGCCTGCAGAACTGACCTGTATCCAACAGAGAACGTGGAGAATTCTGAAACGAAAAGTGCAACAACAACAAAAACCCCAGTGCCGTTACACCCCTTAAGATGTGTTTGCAGGAAGAATGGGATAAAAGAACACCTGAACCACTAAATCGCATAGTATCCTCAGTACCAAAACATATTTTAAGTGTTGGGAGAAGGAATGACAACATTCCAAAATGATAAATTCTTTAAAACTTTTGTAATGTGTAGCAGACCTGAAATGGAGGAATGGATGCTTAATAAGAAATTAAATGAAATTGACCAGACAGAATATGAAATATCTCAGATTCATACTGTCTGCAATGAAATAAAAGTCAAAGTAAGACACACTGTGATTTTTTTTTTATTTGCAATTTCCATACCATCCCAACTTTTTTCTGATTTGGGGTCTCATGAAGTTATGGTTGTTAGTGTTGTTATTGTTGATAGTCTGTTGAGCATCACACTAACAATGGTATTCAGTTCACTTGCTAGCCGTTTCAATGTTATGGCAGATTGGTGGCTATTACTGTTTTTTGGAAATCTTGCTGTAATCCCATATTTTATTCAGTGAGTGTAACTAAAAAAAGGTTTTTCTGTAGAACGTCCTCTTCCTCCACCTCCTGGATCTCGTCGGAGTTCCCTTAAACCAGCAAATTCTCCGTCTTCTTCAGCTCCTGTTTCCTCTCAGGCTCGCTTAGGCTCCTTACCTACTCCTCTTCCTGAAGGATCTCCATTTAGTGAAGGTCCTAGGTACTCCTCTACACGCAGTTCCCTCCCACCCCCACCAAATGCACAAGGAGGACGCAGAGGGCCTTTACCTCAGCCTCCGACTCCAGGCATGCCACCAAGGAGTGGTCCCTTACCTCCGGTACCTGGAGGACACAGTGGCCCCATGCTCCCACCAACAGGAGATCGAGTTGGGAGTCCATCATCTGCTACTTCTCCTCGTGGTGGGCCCTTACCTCCTCCTCCTCCAGGAAGGTGTAGTGTACCCCCACCTCAACCCCAGGGTGGACACAGACAATCATTACCGCCAGTACCAAGTGGTCACAATGGGCCTCTTCCTGCAGTTCCAGGAGGACGAAGTGGCCCTCCACCACCAGCATCACGTGATCAACGTGGCCCAATGCCTCCTCCAGCTGGAGCTTTACCACCTCTCCCAGGAAGGCGGACTGAATCCTTACCACGAACTCCAAATAACCAAACTCATTCATTGCCAACTGCAACCACTTGTGACGATTTTCTTCCACCACCACCTGATGATTTTCTGCCACCACCAGACTGTGAAGATTTACCACCTCCTCCAGCACCTGACTCCTATCTGCCTGCTCCAGAAAATAACCAGTTCTTTTCCGGCATGGTGTCAGGTTCTCCATCAATCTCAGCCAACTCTAGTAAAGGGGGCCCTCCTCCTCCTCCTCCTCCTCCACCTCCGCCTGCTCCACCCGCTGCTTCCCCAGCACCCAGTGTAGTGAGAACTCCAACACCTCCCACATCGAGCAGTGGGGGTGGAGGAAGAGGAGCATTATTGGACCAGATACGCTTAGGAACAAAGCTCAAAACGGTGAGAATATTCATTAAGATAGATAAACAGATTACAATGGACCACGTGATTTGAATGTCCAGTCATAATGTTTCATAACTTATCAGGTAACTGCCACTGATCCAGCCCCATCTGCTGCACCGGATGAAGGAGGGGGAATAGTGGGAGCCCTTATGATGGTAATGCAGAAAAGAAGCAAGGTTATCCACTCCTCAGGTAATTATATATTTAGATATAAAATAATGAAATCATATTTGTAATAGATTTTTATGTAGTAAAATAGCATTCAAAAGCTTGGAATCACTACAAAATATTTTTGTATTTTACACTATTATTTTTTACAATTATTTTACTGAATTCTTGTGTGACACTTACTATTAAATAGAGCAGAAATTCTATTATTTTAACTGTTCTATTCACCAAAGTCTACTTTCATCAAATAACCCTCTATTTGCAATAATCTAGAGGCTTGCAGCTGTTTAGTATGCTAGCTGTCAGTTCTTAAAGCTATTCAGGTGCATGCAGCTCAAAGGCAAACTTTCTCTGACATTGCACTGAAGTTCATCTTACAAGAACTCAAAGTTCTATGGTGTTCCAATCAGCTGCAGTTCAATGTTTATTCTTTATAACCTTTTCTTTTGTTAGCCAGTTTCGAATATGGATATTTCATTGAAGCACTTCTGTCTATGAAGTTACAGACTGATGTTCTGTCTTCTTTTTATTTTATTCTTTTATCCTGGTAATGTCCAGTTTGCTCGCTTCTTTCAACACAGTAATGGAATCCTTTGTTGGAAATTTACAGTTTCTTTGAAATCGGATGCAAATAACAGCTGTGCCTCCGCAGTTAGTGGTTTCTTCATACTAGCCAGTTAGTGTTTACTGCCAACAGGATACTAAACTAATGGCGGTCACTCAAATAATACATTGTAAATCAGTCCTACCATTCAGTAATAGGTATCTGAAACATGAGTAATGTCTTATCCAAACCAACTGGATGGTACCTTGATCAAAAACATATCTTAGTAATTCCCAGCCTATGAATGGAATATTGCAATGATGTATATTGGACCATTTTGTTGTTATATGTGTATAATGAATCTGGCTATTTCTTCTAGATGAAGGAGATGAATTTGATGAAGATGAAGACGATGATGATGAGTGGGATTAATTAGAATTTAGTTAAAGGTCCGTGACCTCATTTTGCATTAGCACACACTGTAACATTTCTGAGTCATTTTCAGTAGGGGGAAAAATGTACATAGAATATACATGCAAAAGATATAGACACTTTTTGCTGACTTACTGCAACACAGAAGACTACTCCATATTTGGCCCTTTCACTGAAGCCACCTAGTCAATTGAATTTGTCAAGGATGTATGTCAAATAACATGTTTTCATTAGAGATAAGCCTTGTTCCAGGGAATATGTGACATTCCTGACTCTGAGCATGTGGTCTGCACTTTCCCTAACCTGCGTAAGGTGCTAAGAAGTTTCACGGCTCTGAAACTACATAGATGTAATTGTATTCTATGCATTTTGTGCCTCATCAGTTATGCTTGTGTTAGTTAGTGCAAATTGCTGGACACTGCGGGCACCTAACATAAGCGTAGCCATTCTCTAGCAGAATTACCGTACCTTTGTAGAGAAATGGATGGTAGCTTAATTCTAGGGCAAACAGAGATTCCAAGTAAGAAAAACTGAACTGAATTCAAAGAAAAGGAAAGAACATTTAAATGAACGCATAGCTCAATAAAATTAACATTACTTTAAGTTTCAGGTGTTAGTCTTAGTTCTTATATTTCTTATTCTGTATTGAAAAGCTTTAATAATTGTCCCTTTTTTTTGTAGATGCCATGTTTGACGCCAGCCTTTTTACTTGTTATCTGCCATTTCTCCCACTCCTCCATCTAAGTTAAAGCAATACCAGTGGCACACTGAAAGGGTGACCCATTTGATCTCATGTGTGTAAGATCCCTGGCCCGAATCCCAATCTGAGTGACCAGCATAAAATCCCCAGTATAAGCAAACACACCGATGCACAAGTTCAGCATACACACTCACCCTTATATTTCAGTGTACGTATATGAAAATGTATATTAAATACATCACTTATGCGTAAAGAATGATAAGGATATCCATACTCCATACTCCTTGGGCTCTTCCCAGGTTCTACCACTGAGTCCACTCCCAAAGCATCCCGTTACAGGAATATTTTTGAGCATGTAAAAATGCAGTTACTGGTTTGCTGTTACACAATACTGAAATAAAAACTTGGTGGAGACTCCCTAAAAAGTTAGGCTTGTAACAAATGTACATACCAATATATTCTCTGTGTGCTTGTGTGTAAGAAACAACAGTTGTAAAAGACAATGTAAAGCTTAATTATGCAAAAGCAATGATGTTTTGTAGATTCGTGTTATAGTCACCTCAGGATTCCAGTGTTATTGTGCTGAAGGTGAGAGAAGTAGCTACACATTCTTTTGCTGATGATCAAAACCTATGTACAAACACAGCTTCAGTTACAATAACTGCATTTAAATAAATAGAACTGTCTTCTTGTTCATTCATGCAACAAAATCCCGCCACCTTTACTTTATATATTCTCTACTAAAAATGTTTGTTGGAAACAAAAATATACAACTTTAAAATAAATATTCATTAACTACGAGCTACAGTGACAAACAAGAAAACATTGTTAATACCTTATTCTTGCAAAAGATATGGTGCTGTTTTCCAGCTGGCAGTGGACTAGGATACATGTACAGCTGTAGCCAGTGGATTGCTAGTATCTACACAGGGCCATATGCTTTTAGGCTCCCGTCAGTAATTGGGAAATTGCACAGGTCCACAGATTAATAGATTACTATACGCACAGACAAATTGTGTCTTCCGTGATAATCGCTTGTTAAATCATAATGTAAGGTGCTTAAGCTTAAGTTACACTGGTAAACATATTGTAGTTGTAAATGTGATGTTCAGCAGGGTTTTTGAAATATCGTGTATACTGTGGTGCATGATGACCACCAAAAGTGGATTGAAACCAAAACATGAAGGAATTGAGAAACAAGTAACTGATGAGAGCTGAGAGTTGAGGATGATTTTGAGAGGCGAGTTCAACCCTCGATCACAGCCAGTATGAAAACGGATGGGCAGAATGGAGGAATAGTTGAATGGAGGGAGCATCCTAGGTCATCCTCAGCCTCCACTTGGCTCCTGGCCCTCAGTGTGTCTGCGGCTCGGCCGTTTGCTCTGCTGCTGTCCTGCATCCGTGAGCTGTTGCCAGTAGGACTGACAGTATTGGTGTATCACACGCATCTCAGGTTCCAAAGGCTGCGCGGAACTGCCTGGTAGCAGGGCTTCATTGTATTGAGGCTTTTGTTGCCTCTTTGTCAGCTCCTCTTTATTAGCCTCGTCATCAGGAACAGTCAGAGCCACTGCAATCTCGCGGTCCAGAATACGCAGTGAGACGCGTGCCAGGGTGTGCTTGAAGTTATTCTCCGTGGCCAAGCAGTGGTAGACACCAGCGTCTGCATGCGTTAGCGATTTTAGTAGGATGCCTTGAGGAGTTACCAGTACTTCCCCATCTCGATTCAGCTGCATACAAAGCAGTGGAAAAACAGATTGGACTTCATATGTTCATAAAGGTCTCATATACAGTGGTGCTTGAAAGTTAGTGAACTTTCAAGCACTATGAGCTAATACATCATCAGATTTTCACACAAGTCCTAAAAGTAGATAAAGAGAATCCAGTTAAATAAATGAGACAAAAATATTATACTTGGTCATTTATTTATTGAGGAAAAAATGATCCAATATTACATATTATTGAGTGGCAAAAGTATGTGAACCTCTAGGATTAGCTGTTCATTTGTAGGTGAAATTAGAGTCAGGTGTTTTCAATAAATGGGATGACAATCAAGTGTGAGTGAGTACCCTGTTTTATTTCAGGAACAGGGATCTAGTAAAGTCTGCTCTTCACAATACATGTTTGTGGAAGTGTATCATGTCCCGAACAAAGGAGGTTTCTGAGGAGTTGTTGATGCTCATCAGGCTGGAAAAGTTACAAAAACATCACTAAAGAATTTGGACTCCACCAATCCACAGTCAGACAGATTGTGTACAAATAGAGGAAATTCAAGACCATTGTTACCCTCCCCAGGAGTGGACGACCAACAAAGATCACTCCAAGAGCAAGGTGAGTAATGGTTGGCAAGGAAGATCACGTGGACAAGCCAGAAGGCTATTGGAAGAATGTTTTGTGGACGGATGAGACCAAAATATAGCTTTTTGGTTTAAAAAGAAAAGCATTATGTTTGGAGAAAGGAAAACACTGCATTCCAGCATAAGAACCTTATCCCATCTGTGAAATATGGTGGTGGTAGTATCATGGTTTGGGCCTGTTTGGCTGCATCTGGCCCAGGATGGCTTGCCATCGTTGATGGAAAAATGAATTCTGAATTATATCAGAGAATTCTAAAGGAAAATGTCAGGACATCTGTCCATGAACTGAATCTCAAGAGAAGGTGGGTCATGCAGCAAGACAATGACCCTCAGCACACAAGTCGTTCTACCAAAGAATAGTTAAGAAGAATAAAGTTAATGTTTTGGAATGGCCAAGTCAAAGTTCCTGACCTTAATCCAATTGAAATGTTGTGGAAGGATCTGAAGCAGCAAGCAGTTAATGTGGAGGAAAAGGAAAACCCATCAACATCCCAGAGCTGAAAGCTGTTCTTGTACGGAGGAATGGGCTAAAATTCCTCCAAGCCAGTGAGCAGGACTGATCAAACAGTTACAGGAAACGTTTATTTGCAATTTAATTGCTGCACAGGGGGGGGTCACACCAGATACTGAAAGCAAAGGTTCACATACTTTTTTGCACTCACTAATATGTAAATATTGGATCATTTTCCTCAATTCTAATGACCAAGTATAATATTTTTGTCTCATTTGTTTAACTGGGTTCTCTTTATCTACTTTTAGGGACTTGTGGTGTGGTGAAAATGATGTTTTAGGTCCATACTTATGCGAAATCTAGAAAATGCTAAAAGGTTCACAAAACTTTCAAGCACCACTGTACAGGGTGTCTATAAAGTAAGTCCCACTGAAACATCATTAATACGTGCATTGATGTAATTTGATTGGTGAGTAACAAATTTATCAAGGTGGGACTTACTTTATAGAAACGCTGTGTTGTTTGAATTTAGATTAAAGATTAAAGTTTTTTCCAAGAGATCATTATCTACTTTAACTACATTAGTAGACTAGTGACTGTATAGTAAAAATCAGCACTTAAATTAGAAATCTGATAAAGATTCAAATGCAGCTCATCACAACCACTGCAAGAATCACACAAGCTCTTAGTTTCCTCTCTGAAGTGCTAAAAAGTCTTTGAGATCTTACCACTTTCCGTCTACCATCTTTTGGGTAGAGCCATTTGACAGTAGCTTGAGGTGATCGTGGTACCACACTCCCAAAATGTACTGCTTCCCACCACACCAAACTGGACAGTCTCCTTCAGCCTCTTCTCCACTGAGGAGATACAGAACCAATCATTGCATTACCAATTAAGAATGATAGATGCATATAATATTTTTAATATTTTAATATTTAAAAACTAAACTAAACATAAATGAGTAGTGCTTATTTAACAACAATGCTACCGAACTCTCACTAATTACTATTGCACTTAGAATCCAACTTCTCCACATAAACTTTGAGGGGGGATATGTGTAAAACAGATTTTTTGCTGCACAATAAGACTTGCAATATTAAGCAGAAACTACAAAGTGTAGGAGAACACCCAGGCTTAATATGCTTGGGATGCTCCTTTAAATGTATTCTTTTTGACCAGTAACCACCATAGTAATATACTGAGTACTCTGGAAATCATGTTATCATGGGTTGTCTAGATATTTATGATTAAAGGTCATTTAGATGTCTAGATAGTTATGGGTCATTAACTGTTCAGGTGTATGGTAAATGGCCATTTGGCTGTCTAGATTCGCATGGTTATTCACAGGAAAAAAAAAGAAGAACACTAAAAGCTGGACTAGACTTTTAAAAAAAGTGGATCAGGGTTTTGGGTTGGGTAAAAACCTGGACTAGGACTTTTGTAAAAGGTGGCTTGGGATTTCGATTGGGTAAAAAACCTGGACTAGACTCTTACAAAAGTGGATCTGGATTTTGGTTGGGAAATACTTGAACTTAATTTATTTTAAGAAGCGAACTGGCACATTTTGATCTGGTAAAACCTGGACCTGGACTTACAAATGTTATAATGACAAACCGTTAGCCATTAATAGTAATCTACATTCAAACATGAAATTGCCATAAAGCCATAAATATTGTATATATTACATATATATTATAACGATGTTTAGCCACAAACATCAGGACAGCTAAGGATTCTTATTTATATATGTCTAAGCAGCTAACTTACCAAAAATATCTGGACAGTTAATAACCCTTAACCATAAACTATCCAAAACATCTAAATGACCATAAACCATAAATATCTGGACAACTTATGAAAACTTAGCTATAAAATATCTGAAAAGCTAAAAGACAAATAGCTATAAATATACAGTAGGGCAAAAAAAGTATTTTTATGGGGTTGAGGTCTGGACACTGGCTAGGCCACTCCAGGACCTTGAAATGCTTTTTATGGAGCCACTCCTTCATTGCCTGAGCGGTGTGTTTGGGATCATTGTCATGCTGGGAAGACCCCGCCACGTTTCCATCTTCAATGCTCTCACTGCATGGAACGAGGTTTTTGGCTTAAAATCTCATGATACATGGCCCCGTTCATTCTGCCCTTAACACGGATCAGTCGTCCTGTCCCCTTTGCAGCAAAACAGCCCCCAAAGCATGATGTTTCTACCCCCATGCTTCACAGTAGGTATGGTGTTCTTGGGATGCAACACAGCATTCTTTTCTTTCCTCCAAACACGACAAAAGTTGAGTTTTTACTAAAATGTGTGGTTCTGATATTATACCACGTGATATTTCCCAATCCTCTCTGGATCATCCATATGCTCTCTGGCAAACTTCAGACGGGCCTGGACATGTACTGGCTTAATCAGGGATGAAAAATTACAGACCTCTCTCATCTCTCATCAAGTAGGAGAACTTGCACAATCAGTGGCTGACTAAATACTTTTTTGCCCCACTGTATGGACAGCTGAATGTCCTTTAAATTTAAATATCTCACCAACAATCAAACATACCATAAATACCACATAGCGACACTCTATCAAACATAAAAACTTCCACGGCAGTGACCAATCAGTTAGCAGCCATCTGGGATACCTTATCAACCACCTATCAACACCTTAGCAACCACATTGATGCAGCCTATAATTGCCAGCCAATAATTGATAAGTGGTTGCTAAGGGGTTTCCCCTCAGTTATTGGCTGGCTATGACAAGCCAAATGAAAGTTCATTTATTATTAGCTTGTGAAAGCCAGATAATAATTGCCAACAGATAACTGCCAACTGTTCAGGTATGTATGGTAAATGGCCATTTGGCTGTCTAGATTCCCATGGTTATTCACAGGAAAAAAAAAGAAGAACACTAAAAGCTGGACTAGACTTTTACAAAAAGTGGATCAGGTTTTTGGTTGGGTAAAACCTGGACTGGATTCTATTAAAAAGTGGATCAGGATTATGGTTGGGTAAAACCTGGACTAGACTTTTGTAAAAGGTGGCTTGGGATTTCGATTGGGTAAAACCTGGACTAGCTCTTACAAAAGTGGATCTGGATTTTTGGTTGGGAAATACTTGAACTTAATTATTTTAAGAAGCGAACTGGCATTTTGATCTGGTAAAAACCTGGACTGGACTTACAAATGTTATAATGACAAACCGTTAGCCATTAATAGTAATCTACATTCAAACATGAAATTGCCATAAAGCCATAAATATTGTATATATATTACATATATATTATCAAACGATGTTTAGGGGGGCCCACAACACTGCAGGACAGCTAAGGATTCTTAGTTATATATGTCTAAGCAAACTAACTTACCAAAAATATCTGGACAGTTAATAAACCCTTAACCATAAACTATCCAAACATCTAAATGACCATTAACCATAAATATCTGGACAACTTAGGATTGAAACTTAGCTATAAATATCTTGAAAAGCTAAAAGACAAATAGCTATAAATATACAGTAGGGCAAAAAAGTATTTAGTCAGCCACTGATTCTACAAGTTCTCCTACTTTCATCCTATCATAGGTTACACTTCAACTATGGAGAGGACACATGAGAAAAATAAATTCAGAAAATCACACTGTAGGATTTTTTAAAGAACTTAATTGTAAATGACGGTGGAAAAATAAGTATTTGGTCAATAACAAAAGTACTTGCAACATGTAAGGTTTGCACCACCACTGTAGCTGGTATTTTGGCCCATTCCTCCATGCAGATCTCCTCTAGAGCGGTGATGTTTTGGGGCTGTCGCTGGCCAAAACGGAACTTTCAGCTCCACAAGTTTTTTTTATGGGGTTGAGGTCTGGACACTGGCTAGGCCACTCCAGGACCTTGAAATGCTTTTTATGGAGCCACTCCTTCATTGCCTGAGCGGTGTGTTTGGGATCATTGTCATGCTGGAAAGACCCAGGCCACGTTCCATCTTCAATGCTCTCACTGGATGGAACGAGGTTAGTTTGGTTAAAATCTCATGATACATGGCCCCGTTCATTCTGCCCTTAACACGGATCAGTCGTCCTGTCCCCCTTTGCAGCAAAACAAGCCCCAAAGCATGATGTTTATACCCCCATGCTTCACAGTAGGTATGTGTTCTTGGGATGCAAAACACAGCATTCTTCTTCCTCCAAACACGACAAGTTGAGTTTTTTACTAAAATTGTGTGGTTCTGATATTAAGACCACGTGATATTCTCCCATCCTCTTCTGGATCATCCATATGCTCTCTGGCAAACTTCAGACGGGCCTGGAACATGTACTGGCTTTATCAGGGATGAAAATTACAAGACCTCTCTCATCTCTCATCAAGTAGGAGAACTTGCACAATCAGTGGCTGACTAAATACTTTTTTGCCCCACTGTATGGACAGCTGAATGTCCTTTAAATTTAAATATCTCACCAACCCTCAAACATACCATAAATACCACATAGCGACACTCTATCAAACATAAAAACTTCCACGGCAGTGACCAATCAGTTAGCAGCCATCTGGGATACCTTATCAACCACCTATCAACACCTTAGCAACCACATTGATGCAGCCTATAATTGCCAGCCAATAATTGATAAGTGGTTGCTAAGGGGTTTCCCCTCAGTTATTGGCTGGCTTTGACAAGCCAAATAAAAGTTCATTTATTATTAGCTTGTGAAAGCCAGATAATACTTGCCAACAGATAACTGCCAAATGTTTAAAATGTCATTAGACACTGAAAAAATGCACAGGACTTTTATTATGAAATCCATACTGTATGCGTATACTCACAGAAGGATTGAATGATTTTTTATTTATTTAAAAATATCCTGTAAGTATACATATCCTTCCGCTGGTGGTGTGTTGTTTCAATATTATAGACTATTATAGACAGGTTTAGGGTGACTTCAGGAGGTTAGTTAAGAGAGATTTAAGCACTGCCTTGCTGTACCTTTAGCATTGAAGCCTCTACACTCACGTAGGGGGTCACCATGTTTAACATCCTGTCTCCTGCTCCTCCTGAAAAGAAATTACACCAATGTTAAATAAAGTCTCCTTGTCTGCTTTATTGCACAACTATAATGGAGGAGCTTGAATTGCAAAGGTGAAGTCTGAAACAAGTTTAAAACACTGTGATATATTTCTCAGTCAAGTCTGAATTCATCCTCACTAACCTTTTAGTTGCCTGTGTGAAAGGGGCACAGTTCTCTCCATCCCAGGCACAGTAGGGGTCACGAGCCAAGCAACAGTCTGAACAAGCCTTACCATACTCGGCACAGCGATGTAAAGACACTTGGGCAAGACCAGCATCTGATGATACATATAGCTGTTGCTGTAGAGGTAAAAAAGGAAAGGCTGGGTACTGTGCAGACAGCATAATCATTTACTTGTTTAGCATAGGTTATAAAAAAGTAAACTATATAAATTGAATTTTAAAGTTCTATTTTTTTGACCATGCTTATCCAAATCAGGGCCACTGAGGGATCCAGAACCTATCCCGGAATTCACTGTGCACAGTCCAAAGAGCTACAGCTCCCAGGAATCATACCACCTGACCTTCCCCAGCCCAGTCCAGGGTTCAAACTCAGATCCTCAGGAACTGCTGTTTCCAGCAGTTTGGTCTTATCACTAAGCCACAGGAACTGCACATCAAATATATGTCAACATTACTGTAGCCTGAATATTGTAAAACTCTTACCCTTTTTGCAGATATCCTCATTGTTTTAATAGGTGCTGGTGTCTACATGAAAACAGAATATACAAATAGCATTATATATGATCATATATTATACTGTATTAAAATACATCCAATTTGCAGTTGCTCAGGCACACCCACCTTGTATTTACACTCAGTGGACATTTGATCAGTTACACTGATCATATACAGTATGTCTATTTTGTAGGTACAAAGTATCAATCACGTAATGTGAAAATTAGCACATTTAACTCTGCTGTGCTGCACTGCAAAGATGCAGTTCTTCTTACTCTGCTTAGTTCCCACCACCCACCTCCTCCTCAGGTTGTTTTAGTTTACTTAAAACGGGCGTATATCTGCACAAGCTTATTTTGGGGAGAGCGGAAATTTGCGCCACTCACTGGTAAAACTAGGAATTGCAGCTAATGTGCAAACCAAGAGTATCCGTTCATACCAAATGAAGCTGCATTATGTCCACTAAGTCAAAAAATCATACCTAAGCGTTCTTTTGTTTGATGTATTTATTGATTTGTTAGAGTATACCAGTTCATTAGCCTGTTTTTATGTATTCACATTAATTGCTCTAAACAACCGCATGAGGACGTGTTATGTCGGTTGTGAATAAGTGGACGCCAGCGCAAAGGTACTTTTTTTACATTTTAAGTTCATTTAATGTTGTTGAATTTACAGACATTATCCCTTTTATTTCTTTTAGGTCATTTATCTGCGTTTCAGTTGCTGTTGTAGCCTATTAATTTGCGTTTGTAACCCCGCATCTGAGAACGCCACCTCCACTGAAGGCCCGTGTGAATATAAAACAGTGCCATTTAAATCTGTCATTAATACAGTCTGAGCTTAATGTTCAAAATGTCTATTATTAAAATACAATTTTAGACATCTGAAATAAAAACGCAGAACTCTATAGACTGTAGGGTGAGATTGTTTACTGATAGATTTAAACGATACTGTTTTCTATTAGGTTGCGTTCTCAGATGCGGGGTTACAAACGCAAATTAATATACTACAACAGCAACTGAAACGCTGACAAATGAGCTAAAAATTCAACAACATAGAATTAACTTAATCGATATCTCCCTCTTTTTCACTCTCCGCGCCACTTAAGAGGGCTTCTACTGAAGCCATCCTCGCAGGAAGTGAGGGTGAAGGTATGGGCTTTACTCCACCAGCTACATTTAGACTCTGCCTGTGAAGCAATTCGTTTATTTGCACCGATTTTTAGTTCTGAGCACTTTTTTATTCTGCAACAGTATGGCTTCTGGAATTAATACTACATACTGACACTCAACAACCTTGTATTTGTTAGTGATGCCACTACCGACACCTCCAACAACACATTTTTTCCACCTCTCATCCTTCAAATTTTCTATTTTTTGCCTTTCGTTCCTCTATTGTCACCACTATCTCAATCAGAAATGAATGGGACATGCTCTATTTAGATATTCATGAGGTAATTTGCATATTCATATAATTGTGGGCTTAAGGACATGGGGCAAGAGGCTTGTTCACCTACACACATTTTGAAGAAGATCATGCTTTATAAAGAGGAAAAGGCGTACAGGTCTGCATACACAAGGTTTTATTGATCTCAATTTTTTGTGCACACACCATTTCCTGGTTTTGGTGCGTATGCACACTTTCACGCCAGAATCCATGCAGAGTTTTACAAATGAGGCCCCCGCTCTTTACCCTTACCTTGGTGCTTAAAAGGAGCACAGTGCCAGCCAAATGTTGCTCAGCATTCAGTCTACTCACGCTGATGCTGCATGCATTTAATATAATACAGTAAGTCCTCGACTTACGACGCAGATCCGTTCCTAGGTGGCGTCGTAAACCGATTTTCGGTGTAAGTCGGAACATACGTACATATTGTACGTAAATAACATACTGTGAGCACTTATCCTAAGCACTTATCCTATCCTAACACCTATCCTAACACAGTAATTATCAAAAAACGAGCCGCGTAACCGTGTATTCTTCCGCCGCGCACACCAAACACGAAGTTCGCGTTATGACGTTTACGACGCAAAACCACTTAAGTCGAAACAAGGCTTTATACAGTAAATGGGAGATGTGTCGTAACCACGAAACGTCGTAACTCGAGACCGTCGTAACCAGAGGACTACCTGTATATGGGTTAAGTAGGTTAATAACCTTAATAATAATGAGAAATCCTTATCCTCAATTGGACCACGGAAACCTGTATACAATTTGTTGCTGTACCTTATGTGGTAGTCAATCTTTAATATCCCTATGAATGGGGACCTTTCAATCAGACAAGCTGTGATGCTGGAATGGTAGTAAGGTATTAGTGTGTTGAGATGGTATGAGTGCGTCAGGTGCAGCAACACTGGTGGAGGTTTGATACAATTACTGGACCCTTTATTTGAGACAATTAACATTTAGTTCAAATTAAAAAGTGTACAGTTAGGGCAGTGGTATTCAAACTGTTGCCCAGGATTTCTGTTCATTGGTGGTCCTGTGGTGGGAAAGAATCTATTGTTATTTTGCATAACAACAGATGGACAGTCAATAATGGTGTACCTGATAAAATGACCAGTGAAATTTGATGCAAGGCAGTTTTACCGCAGTAATTTTTTAAATGATTAATTGCTCACATACAAGTCAGGAACAAAGCAGTGACAAGTTAGGCAGTGACATAATTACCCTGAAAACTTCCACTTCCTCTAATGTCAGCTCTTCCATGGTGGTTGGGTCTTTGGGGAGAACTATAACCTTTTGCACTGTTCCGCGATCTGTGAAGACAGTAAAACTTGAAACATTTTGCTAAGGTGTTCATTTCAACTACGCTTTCACTGACTGAAAGGTGTAGGAACAAAAAAGTATGACTCACCTGTCCCTAGAAAAAACACCTCATATCTTCCATCCACAGCATCCACCTGATCCACAGCGATGGTGGTGAAACGGTAGTCTACTCCCGAGCGTACCACCAGGGGGCGCTTGTGTACAGGATATACAGGGCGGAACATGAGAGGGTGTGAACGAATAAAGTTCACAGCCTCGTCTGTGAACCCCTTAGTGGTTTGCAAACCTGGTGTAAACGAGCCTCCTGGACACTAGAGGGTAACACAGAGACATGTTACTATAAAAATGGGAAATAAAGTGATAGCATACTTATTATCTAATAAAAATCTCTAGACTATGTATTAAATGGCATGTTCTAGCAACTCACAGTTCCAGGTCGAGGGTATGGAATCTTTCCTGAGTACATTGTCCATTGGTAGTTATGTCCATGTTTATGGGCAAAAGGCCCATTGAAGACATTGCGTATATCACTCATAGAGTACACACATACAGCTGAACCCTTAAACACAGACCTAAAACACAGATGACAGATGCTTACTAAGGGAGAAACGCTAAGTATTTATACTGACACACAGGATGGAACAGTCTTATCTTTACCCTGCAGTTGAGAAAACTGCATATACCATGGGGTTACGCTCATCCTGAGTTGGCTGAATAAAGACATCTCCTAAAACAGAGAGACATTTAGTCTAATTGAGTCTAATTATCAAAGAAGTAATGAATTATCAGCTTAAAGTGTGTAGACAACACTCACTCAGCTCATCGAAGAATGTCTCCACGCCATCCTCACCCATCACAGAGCATACCAGTCTGGCTTTCAGAAAAGTCGTCCATTTGTTAACCAGATTCTTCTGGCCTCCCTCGTCATTCTGGCAACACACAAACGCACATTCACTCTCCATTTATTCCACTGTAAAAGATATTTACTCAAATTAGCAAGTCGGAAGCATGCTGTGAATACTTTGATAATTCTGTAAAACTGATCAAAGTTTAAAACATGCGTTGTCTTGCTAGGCATTTCTTCTTCTTGTACTTAAAGATGTTTTTTGTGATAGTCCTGTAGGCAATTTCTGCAGCCATATTTTCAGCCTAATAACATATCCAGAGATTAAAGTAAAAATAACCTCTTAAACTAAATTATTCTTAGGTACTTTCTATTGTGTGACCCCCATCATGTCAAGCTAGAAAGTAAACTATAAAGAAGCAACTCTGGTAGGACTGTAGATATGACCTTTAAAGAAATACTAATGTCATATTTCATATTACATTGGGGGTGTTTGGTTCACATACTTTTGCCACTCACTAATATGTAATATTGGATCATTTTCCTCAATAAATAAATGACCAAGTATAATATTTTTTCTCATTTGTTTAACTGGGTTCTCTTTATCTGCTTTTAGGACTTGTGTGAACATCTGATGATGTTTTAGGTCATATTTATGCTAACTATATAAAATTCTAAAGGCTTCAAGCACCAGTCTAGAAGTTTCTCCCATCTGCACACAGGATATTTGGAGTTTAGCCAGAGTGACCATTGGGTTTTTGGTCACCTCTCTTACCAAGACCCTTCTCTGATTACTTAGTTTGGTGGGGCAGCCAGCTCTAGGAAGAGTCCTGGCTGTTCCAAACATCTTCCATTTTCCAAGGATTACAGTGGCCAAACTTTTCTGTAGGCTTCTCTAGATCTATGCATACACACAGTCCTGTCTCTGGGCTCTATAGATAGTTTTTTTTCCTCCTTGTGGCTTGGTTTTTGCTCTGATATGCATTGTTATCTGTGAGAGCCAACTTATATAGACAGGTGTGTGTATTTCAAAATCAAGGTGCAGACACCAATTAAGGAGCAGAAGGATCTCAAAGATGATCAAGAGAAATGGGAGGCCTCCAGAGCTAAATTTCAAGTGTCATAGTAAAGAGTCTGAATACTTATGCGAAATGTCCATGCGAAATTTTAGTTTATCCTTTTTAAAACATTTGCAAAAATTTCAAAAAAATTGTTTTCACTTTCTCATTATTGGGTATTGGGTACAGATTGATGGAGATTTTTCTTTATTTTAGCACAAGACCTCAACATAAAAAATGTGGGAAAAAACAAACATTTTAAACAAGCTAATTTTGCTGTACTCATTACATTTCTTCCAACCATTTTTACTGATTAGCATTTTCTCATGACTTCGTAAATGAAAATCTGCTCCCAAAAAGAAAAAAAGGCAAAATAGCATGCAAAAGGTTTGTTGTCAGAAACACATAGCTGGTCTTCGTCAAGCCAACTGCAGGTAATTTGAAATTTACAATACCATAAAGGCACAGCAAATCCCTATTTCACTATCAGCTGTTATGAGAGTAGGTCAGTTCTTTGAAACTCCAGGTGATGTTGCCAGAAAGAAAGGATCTGGAAGGCACAAAACCTTTTCAAGTGGAGACGACCACCTGCTGAAATTTACAGTTTTCAAAGACAGGAAAAATAGCCATGAAAAACTGTCAACGGAATTCCTCAGAAAACCTCAGAAAACAAAAGTCTTTTGAGAACAATAACCAGAACTTTGCATAATGCAGCTGTTGTGTCTAGAAGATGTTTTAAATAGGCATAAGAAAAACATCATGGACAGAATAAAGTTTCTAGCAGAATTTGAAAAGTTTAATTCAGAATGGTTCATCTGAGTTATGCGGACTGATGAACACAATTTGAGTAGCATGGTGATGATCCAGAGAGGTGTCTTCAAAAATTTGGTGTGATATTAAATAGCAAATAGATCTCTACCAAAATTACGCATAGAAGAGAGATGAGAGATGAGTAGAGACGTAGAAATGTAATATATTTTTAAGTGTATATTTATAGTGGATATATATTTTAAGTTCAGACTATATATAAGGAGTATTCGGGTAACATAACTCCATTTTATACTGTAATTATTAATAAATGCATATAGAGCATACAGATCCGATCTTCTGATCTTATATGTTTAATAAAGCTCATAATATATAATTTATTCCAACATGATTCTATTCCAGAATATCTGCTCAATGTCCACACCAAGTCGGAAGCAGATCTATGGTGGAAATTTTGAGTGATAACCACTTTAATGTATACTTTTATTATTAATGCATGCAGGTAGATGTTTCATTTTAAAAGGGAAATGTTAACAAAGTAAACTAACACTGGTGCCATGGTGTGGGAAGCCTTTTCTTCTGCTAGTACTGGTGAGCTGCTTCACAGTAAAAAGTCTCACACTGGGAACACCACCATGGAGTGGCTTGAGAACAAGTCCATCAGACTTATGCTTTTCGAGGTCAGAATCTAGATTTGAACTCTATAGAGATTATGTGGAGTCTTTCTGTACAAAGTTGTCCACAAGGTTACCCACAAGACAACATTTAAGGAAGTCAAAGGGAAAGCCTATCCCATACTAAGTTACTTTATATATTTTGTTCATTCTTGATAATTTCCTGACCATTACCAAGAATGGAAAGGGGCTGGATTACAATGGATTACGGGACTGTGGTAGCCTAGCGGGTAAGGTACTGGACTATGGACCAGAAGGTCCAGGGTTCAAATCCCACCTCTGCCAAGCTGCCACTGTTGGGTCCTTGAGCAAGACCCTTAACCCACAATTGCTTGGATTGTAAGACTGTACCAATTGTAAGTCGCTCTGGATAAGGGCGTCTGCCACATGCTGTAAATGTAAATGTAAATGTAAATGCAATTATGTCCTGTTGAGACCAATAAAACATTAATATTTTGCAGTTTTGGGTTAGGCCCATTTTTTGACAGCAGTGTAAATTTGCATATGTATATTTTAACACAATTCCATCTCAAAACAAATAAGTGCTACAAGATAACTGAGCATAACCATTGCTAATCAGTAATTAGTACTTTGGTTTAGGTTCTCACCAGACACACCCGCCCCACTCTTGCCAGTACACTTGGGCTGGCCGTCCCTCCGGAGTCCACAGTCTTCTCCCGGAAGAAGAAATAGAGCTTGTCATCATTCTTCTCTGAACTGTCTGGAATCTGTTTTATCTGAATGAACACTGGTTCTAAGACAGACAGACAAAAGGAAAGAAAGGTGATTGGTCCAGTTGACTCTCAGCTTACCATTTTTGCAGTGAAGAGGCCTTTTTTTTCTCACTGACTGACTGAATGAATCCTGTTGCTGAAACATGTATCTGTTTTAGTCACATGTGAAATTACTTGGGTAATTCTTACTCAAAAGCAGTCCAAATATTGAACAACTGAGAAGTCACACTCTAAAATATGGTGACAAATATCCAACATTTCTGGGAATAAAGCTGAGACAAAGCAAGAAATTCCACTCTTTTACTATAGATTAAAAGATAGAGTCATAACCACCAATCTTTTGAACTGCAATCTGGAAAAATCCTGGCATGTCTAGTCACGTTATTTTTACTTTTATTTTTTCATTACTTTAAACTTTTAGACCAAATACGTACCATTAAGCCATTTGGAGTCATACTGCTCTGTCCTGATAGCTGATCTGTTTCCCATCATCCTAAAAATGGCTGGGTCGGTACCCATGAAGTCAACATGTACGCCAGCATACAGATTGCCATCTGAGGACAGAAGGACAGAATGATGGTGGAAAGAGAGGCGATATGGAAAATTAGCATGTGCCTTGTGTACAGTACTGAAGGTCTGAACACAAACAGTTATTTTGCTGGAAGGGACTCACTGATTAGAGCAGCCACGTCTTCATGGTTTGGATCATAGGAGCATTTGCCCTTTCCAGAGTCTACAAATCCAGGAACTAACCTGAAGAGGTAGTCCTACACAAACATGAGAGACAGAGGAATTAATTTATATACATTTATATACTTTCTATATATAATGTATATACATGTATTAATTTAAATGAAGTTGAAATAATCTAGCTTTACTCTGTGTGTGTGCAGAAGTGTGTACCTCGGCTCTCCAGCCTCTGTTGATGAAGGTACAAATGGGTTTGTAAGCTCCTGTGCCACACGTGTAGAGATGAGTCCTGTTCCATGGCTCGATCATACGCACAAAATTAGCACACTCTCCCTGGGAAACACAATACAGATGCTCTGACATTAATTGAATCTTAATATGAATTGCTGAATTACATCATCACTTGTTATTAATTTCGTAGATTAAATGAAGTGCAGTCACATGTCTTCCTTTTCCAGTCATCTGACACTCTGCCTTTCTCTGTGTTGGAGCAGGCCAGTGGATCTATGAAGAGCAGAGAAAAAACTTTTACCTTGAGTACCTGCATGGACCTGCAGGGACTGCATACAAAGGAAAAGCACTGACCTATGATATTTCATAAA
Source organism: Ancistrus triradiatus (assembly GCA_025084515.1). Lineage (NCBI taxonomy): Eukaryota > Metazoa > Chordata > Actinopteri > Siluriformes > Loricariidae > Ancistrus > Ancistrus triradiatus. Next base: position 42,454 of record JAJAGP010002236.1, read on the forward strand.
ACAACAATCATTAATCTCTATAGGAATGATTGATTTTCAGAAATCTTTGAGTTTGAAACCTTAAAGACTGAATGAAGCCACACACAATACAGTTACACATCTCAAAGCTTAAGGGTTAAGGGTTCTTCTTACAATGAGAGGTTCCTTGTTAACGTTCTGCATGTCAAGGGAGACGAGGTACTCGCGGCTGCCCAGGTAAAGGCGCCCCTGGTCCTGGTCCATGTGGAGTATTCGGTAGTCACTGGTATTGAAGGAGAAGCTGAATGGCCTTACTGTCCGAGTGTCTATTAGTTCTAGTGAGGAACATGAGAGAAAATTCTGTGATCACAACCACTTTATGTGATCTCCAAAACAGTAACAAATTAGTTTACCTAATGAAGGAAGTAATGCTTTTAGTGGAAAAAGAACGATTAAAGTTTGGGGGTTTCAATTTTCACAGGTAACTATTCTAACAATAATTGCTACCTTCACAAAATAAATCCTTCACATCTGGACTAATAGCAGGAATCCATGTCTCAGTTTGTCTTGTTTTTCCTTCAGGCGTTTTAAGTCTCCCTAACAGCACATTAGAGTGTTGTAGGGTAAATAATGTTCTAGGGTCTTTTTGTTGTTGTGATGCCAAAGCTTAAACAAGAAGCTTCCCAAGTTTGTCAGCTGCTTTACTCACAGGGAGACAAAACAGCGCAAAGTGCAAATTATCAGGAGTAAAATGCAATTTAATTCCTGATAACTGGATGAATTTTAAAATACTCATAGTGCTTTCTACATTAAGTGAAGATTGCTCCTCTTTTGGCTTCTCCCGGTAAGGGTTGCCACAGCGAATCACCCTGATTTGCATAGTCGATTTTGGCAGAGGCTTAACACTGTGACCCTTTTTCTTTACGCAACTCTCCTCATTGAACTGGACTTGGAATTTGAAGCACTCTGTACACCCACAATGGTTGGGTTTTATACATTTAGTGAATAACTTACATAAAAAGCAAAGCTGTTCCATTAAACATTCTTAGCATCCCATGAAACATATCTTTATCAACTATTGGCAACATTATCAAAGAATGTCTATGCAACTGACAGACTTCACGCAACATGTTTAAATGATTTACACTAGCCACTTCAATAAGTGCAACTTGCTAGTAGGGGGTTGGACCCCCTTTTACCTTCAGAATTGCGTTAATTCATGCCATTCACCAAGGTGCTGAAAACATTCCTCAGAATTTGGTCCATTTTGACATGATAGCATCACACAACTGCTGCAGATTTTGTTGGCTGTACATCCATGATGCAAATCTCCAGTTCAGCCACATCCCTAAGGTGCTCTATTGCATTGAGATCTGGTGACTGCGGAGGTCATTTAAGTACAGTGAACTCAGTATCATGTTCAAGAAACCAGTCTGAGATGATTTAAGCTTTGTGACATGGCACGTTATCCTGCTGGTCACTGTGGCCTTCAAGGGATGGACAAGGTCAGAAACAATACTCAGGTAGGCTGTGATGTTTAAACAATGTTCAGTTGGTATTAAGGGCCAAAAGTGTGCCAAGAAAATAACCCCCCACATCATTAAACCACCAGCAGCCTTAACCACTGATAGAAGGCAGGATGGGTCATGCTTTCATGTTGTTTTACGCCAAATTCTGACCCTACCATCCAAATGTTGCAGTAGAAAATGAGACTCGCCAGAACAGGCAATGTTTTTTTCCAGTCTTCTATTGTTCAATTTTGGTAAGCCTGTGCGAACTGTAGCCTCAGTTGCCTGTTCTTAGCTGACAGGAGTGGCACACAGTATGGTTTTCTGCTGCTGAAGCCCATCTGCTTCAAAGTTCAATGTGTTGTGGGTTCACAGATCCTCCTCTGCATACCTCAGTGGTAATTTGCCTTTCAATCAGCTTGAACCAGTCTGGCCATTATACTCTGACTTTTGGAATCAACATGGCATTTTTGCCCAGAGAACTGTCACTCACTAGATATTTTCTCTTCTTCTGACCATTCTCTTTAATCCCCAGAGATGACTGTGCATGAAAATCCCAGTAGGTAAGCAGTTACTGAAATACTCAGACCAGTCCATCTAGCACCAACAACCATGAAATGTTCAAAGTCACTCAGATCACCTTTCTTCCCCATTATGATGCTTGGTTTGAACTTCATCAGGTTGTCTTGACCATGTCTACATGCCTAAATAAACTGTTGTTGCTGCCATGTGATTGGCTGATTAGATGTTTGTGTTAGCAAGTAGTTAAACAGATGCACCTTATAAAGTGGCCAGTGAGTGTACATGAAAAGTCTACAGTAATTATATATGGCCAGAATCAACACAAGATTAATTTAAATTAATTCATTAAATTACCTAGGACTATTGCTTTTGGCCCATGTAATAAAATCACCAAGGTACACTGATGTAATTAATGAAACTAAAAAAGCCATATTATGGGCATAATATTATAAATTAAAAGATTAAGGGTAGCCTTACTAGGATTCGGATGACTGCTGTTCTCATCTTCCATGTGTTTATATACTTAAGAGCTTTGTTCAAAGTTCACAGACATGAATTAGAAACACTACACAGAAAGGAACATCATGTTTACCGTTTGCTAACTCACAGTCCTCAAATTTGAACACTAACAACAAAAATTGGGTGAAAGTTGATGTTTAGTCATTTTGCCATGGCTGTATGAGCTTTTAAGAGTTAAATATTTTAAGCACTGTCCCACTGTGGAGAGTGTTTCTATAAATGTGGTGTACGTTCTGTGGAGTACAGCTCTCTAAAGAGGAGAATTCTGCACAACCCTCTCCTACCCACCTTTTAAAACTGCTCATTCATGCTACTCCATTAAACCTCAGGCAAATGTCACTGCACCTAAGTATTTAAGATAAACAACTCACTGTGACCCAAATGGGACCCAAAGTAATAAATAACTATTTGAACTACACCATAATTACAGTACAATGATTTAAATAAATTATTCAGCTGGAAATTTTGGGTGCCTAATTTAGAGTTTGACCTTCTGTTCTAAATAATCACAAAGTTTTCAATGGGATCAAAGCACAGCACAAAACAGACATGAACTGGCTTTTGTACCGAGTCCCTGCTTTCAAAGCTGCCCCTTCCTTTGTAGGTTATCACTAACTACTCATCAATAAGGATGTTTACTCTACACTAGGTGTACATTTAACAACAGGAAATGCGTCTATAATATCATATCCCGATGCTCTAAAAAGGGAACGGTGTTTCTCCCGGAATGTCATGGATATGCCACCAAAATAAATCCTAAGCAATGGATCTCAGGATAGAAAGGACAGGGTGGGTGAGAATGTGGAGGATCCTGTACAATCCACTTCCCCACAACCGTGTAACTCACTTCCTCCAAATACACAAAGAACTGCCAACCCTTAAGTAGTCAAGAGTGGACACTGTTCAGAGTTCAGCACAGAAACAAAGCAAGATGTTAATATGTTAAACCAACAGGAACAAAGTGAATTATGTAACAGGCCTGTTCTTAGAAAGCCTTTACAAAATGCAACTGCTCAGACTGTGTTAAGATTCAGAATAATATAGCATCCGACAATCAAGCCTTGTTGAAGATTATAAATGATTTGTGAGTTACATTTTTGTTACCACATGGAATTGTTATCTGCATATAAGAAATATGTCAGGTATTCTGGTGTATTATATCACGGTTTCTTGTAACAGGAAGCCTATTAGTGGTTGTTTGGATCTTCTCTCTTTCCATTATAGACCTCCACTGAGCATGTTTCATGAAAAGCAATCCTCCTCTTCAGACGCCTATGAGACAAAGGTCATCTCTGTTGTGAACAATGAACAATCAATCTCAGAAAACTCCAGAACACAGAGGAGCCAAGGAGAGAATTGGTCTTTTCCGGCCTACTATTCTTAAAGTGGGGGAGGAGAGAACAGAGGGAGGAGATCATCTATACGGAGTGATCACTCTCACGGGGGGAACTATAGCAGCAAAGGCAAGATGAGTAAGGGGATGAAAAGGAAGGAAGGCAAAAAGTCACAGCAAATTTAAATAGTATAAGAAAGTATGCTGCTATACTGAGGCAATTCCATATTGCTTCGGGCGACTAGATCAACTTGGCCTCTTTCCTGACTTTTTCCAGGCAAGATTTATGATAACATGACATACGCAAAACATGTGCTAACCGGGAATGGTTATGGATTTTTTCGTAAATATCTACACAACATGTGCTATGTGGAATAGGGAATTTGAATGAAAGCACTATTGTTTTCATGCTGTAGCACATTTCACATGGTCGCTGGCAATTTATTAAAACAACAAACAGCGTCTACTGTTAAAATCACTTCACAGATGTCTTCAGTGCTGGATTTATATGAACAAAGCATCCTGATTCATGTTTATCTACACATATCATTTATCTTTCACCAAGTCTTCCTGTTCTGACTGACTGTTTTTTAGAAAACAACAGGTTGGTGAAAGTTCAGGAGGTGTATTCCAAATAAAGAAACCTAGCTACTCACTGATTTCAATATCTACAAGGCTTTGTTCAGGATATCCAAAAAGATATTCAGCATTACTATTATCGTTCCAACATGTTGCATATTAACTCCCAGAAGAACATCAACATTTATAGAACTCCCTTATCTAAGCCATCCACATAGGTGCTGTGTGTAGTTTAAACAATTGCTGAGCAGCCAGATAGGGGAGAGGTACATTAAAAGAAGCATGTTAGATGTTTAACAACACATAAACAACATCTGTATTGCATGTTAATAATATTATACTTGAATATCTATAATATTCATGTACAATATAGAACAAATGACAGGTGTCCTGTACACAAAGAACAAATAAGTACAGATTAATCAGTTGTCAGGAATCATACATTAAATACAAAACACTTTTGAATGAACAGTTATGATATTTGTATTATATTTTAGTCCCACTTTTTTCTTCGGGATGTGCACACACAAACACACAAGCTCACTCAACCCGGGACACTTTACAGGCACCAACTGACAGAGCGCATATCTTTGGAATGTGGGAGAAAACCGGAGTACCCAGAGGAAACCCGGGAAACCCCTGGAATGAAACAGGGATCTCTGTAGACGTGAGATACTAACCACCATGCTACCATGCTGCTGTATTATATTATAAATATTATAAAAGTGTAAAAATTAAATTATATATACACTTTTAACATATTTTCTGTACCTTTCCTATTCTTCCTATATTTACTGATGTATCAAACAAGTTGACCTTACTTATGCTTGTTCTTAAGTTACCGAGGTTTAGAATAGGAAATAAATACAGTATAGGGAGCGGACTAGCCCATTAGACAGATACTGTAGTAGCATCAATTATGAATAGTTATTGTGTTAGAAATCTTCACTGTTATCATGGCATTATAAAACACAATAAACTAGACAACTCTAGCCATACTTACTGACAAAAAAAATAACTCACCAAGAAGAAGCTGTTGGAATCTAATGAAACTTTATATGGGTGAATGTAATGATGATAGCAAAAGGATATATTTTGGGGGGAAAACTGTACAACTGTAAGACTTGAAGGCTCTAGTCTCCTGTTAGGCCGCCTGTAGCCTGGATACAAGAAGATATACGGTTGGGCACTGGAGGAAAACAGGTTCTTTATCGTATCTTGTGGCACATTTACCCACAGATGTTACAGCTGGACCTGTAGATCCTGTGCACACGTAGGTTTCCGAAACTGGCACCCCATAAATTCTCAACTGGCAATAAATCTAATAAAATAAACCGGGCAGGCTAATAAATTGTTGCAATCTGGTGGAGACATTCCTGGGAAACCCCTGTGCTTGGTTGAGCTTTATCCTGCTTAAAAATACCAGTTAGAAGCCCTGCCATGAGATGTCCTGCAGATATCGCTGACCTGTTGGTGTCCCTCATATCACTACTAGGGATGACTGACTGTTGTATGTGATGATTCTCCAGATCATCACACCAGCAGTTGGGCCAGTGTGTCACTCATCCACAGAAGAAAGGCAAAGGCAGGATTGAAGCACTCACCACGAGGCCTCCGTACTCAAACCCGACTGTCGTTGTATCCCAAACAGAATTCATCACTAAAGATGACATGGTTCCAGTCCGTAGCGGTCCAGATTTCTCGTTCACAAAACCACTGCAAACTACGGTGATAGTGGCTGGCTGTCAATAGCAGGACATGTAATGAGCACCATGACAACAAATTCCTTCTGCTATCCCCCAGGACATGGTCCAGGCAGAGACAGGGGTATGTAGTGAAGGTATGGTGGTCAATGAAACTGTGGGAGCTGCTTGTGCTTGTTGGCAAATCAAATGATCCTCTCTACTGGTGGCCTGTCTGGGCTGACCGGAGACTGTTTGCTGTGTGTGTGCCCTCACGTAACCACTGCTCCCAACCCCTCTTAACAGCTAGATCAGAATGGCCTAGTTGGTTCATCAAAACAACCATCCTGTTTCTCTCAGTCTAATGAAGTGCCCTCTCTCAAAGTCGGTCAACTGGGCAGAGTGTCTTTGAGTGCGTCATAGAGGCATATCTAGCAGTCAATGATCTCTCACTAAGAGCTATACTACCCAAAAGTATCCTCTGAGAGCCTTTTTACAGGGCAGCAGGGGAAGCACTTTTACACCCTCCGAGTTTTGCAGCAATCAGACATTTCTATCTGTTTTTGTTTGTTTTTTTTGTCAATCAGCATATACTTTATATCACAAACAACTGCAGGTCCCCAGACCCCATTTTGTAATAGAGTAATTGGTTAATATTGATTGATAATTGTTTAAAATTGAATTCTGTTCATTTGTGGAACAAATCAGGAGCAACAATAGAAGCTGGGCTGTTCTGTGCAAGCCTACTTTACATTTGTAATGGCACACCACTCTTTAATCACACAAGTGGGCATGGCCGTTTTAACATCAGCAGTATAATTATGACGCTCTGAAGTAGTCCATTCAGTTCTCTTTCCACATGACTTTTTGGCAGCCTGAAGTGTCAAAACAGAAGCGAGTGAGCGACCTTCATTTATGATTCATTCACTTAAATCCTATATACTCACAAGCTCACATTTCTCAGCTATGAATCACTTCAGTTATTTATTACATTGAACTTATATTTCTGTCATTTATTACATTGTGCTGTAACCAATAGCCTTTTGTGCACAGTGTGAGCAAGTATGCCCATGCCTGTGAGAGGATGCCAAGTTAAACCGTTATAATAACTGTTGTTTGGATCAAAGCTTCATTTACGAACCTGCACACCTATAATTTGTTTTTCTTTGCAGAATTCCTAAGCCTTTCAGAAAGTAGAACAGAGCTATTGTGGTTCCTTCTCATATATCAACAACTCACAAAACAAAAAACAATGGAAATGTTTATGATGCAAGAAACATATTACACACATGGCCTTCTGTGGTTTAACAATGTAAGCATACATTGCTCCACATACATTTTTTATTCCTTTTTTAACTCTGCTTATCCCAAAATTCATGGAGCACAGACGGAAGCTTGCCCAGTCCGGCCTCACATTCCCTCAGACACGAACAATTGTGTCTGTGCGTGCAGGCACGGTTTTAAGGAACAGGCACCAATTCTGAGTCAAACCCAGGTCTTCCATGGTGGTGAGTTAGGAAGCACTGCTCAACCCAAGTCTGCTTCACATAATTTACCATCAAAGGTCTTGGTGAGTGAAGAGGAAACCAGTTTTTCCATGTTGCAAAACGTGTCCCATAACTATTCAGTTATATTAATACCAGTTGTTGAATAATGACCTATGTACATGGGTATTGATTGCTGGAGTGTGGTTACACAAAACAGCAATCCGGCCCCAGTCTTGGTGGAAACATCACCTTTTGTGTGGCAGCTAACAACAGTTTAGCAGGACTACAGGAACTGGAGCTATTCTATATTCATATATGCGTTTGTGTGGAATGTCAGTAAATCGTGTGTGCATGTCTGCGGACCACTTGAATGAATTAATTGCGCAGATAAAACAGGCATACAGAGAAAAGGAAACACAGCTTTTTCATTATTGAGCGAGGTGTGTGTTGCATGTCAAGGATAAAGTATTGATTTGAGTATGACTGGGCCCTACTTTAAAAGCTAAAGCAACTCTGGGGAAGCCGGAGAGCGCAGGAGGCAAGACACATCACAAAACAACAGCACCAGGCAGAACAGGTAACTCTGGTTCCATGGTGCCCATGTGATTCAGACGACTTATAGGGACCTAAAACAAAAGAGATGGGGAGCAGAAGAGAGACTAGTTATACTGAGTCACAGAAAGAAAACTTCTTTAGGTCAAATGGGGACAGACACAAATGACATGATGAATCAAAGCTAACTTGGGTTTGGGACCAATCGAAACAGGGTGGGTGGGGTACATAGAAAAAAGGTTAACCAAAACATGCCAGTTCAAACATGTTTTGCATACATCATGCCTGTTTGCAGTGAATGATGAAATTTGTATTTTTCTGTTAAGATTAATAATGCGCTAAATTAAGTATAATATAGTATAAAGTATAATACAAGGGGGACAAAAAAGTATTTAGCCTCCCATGCTTGTGCAAAGTTCTACTAAAGGAAGATGAAAAGAGGTCTGTAATTTTCAGCATAGGTTACACTTCAATATGAGAGACAAAATGAGAAAAAAATCCAGGAAATCACACTGGACGATTTTTAATAATTTAATTGTAAATCATGGTGGGAAAATAAGTAGTATTTGGTCAACCAACAAAAAAGCAAGATTTATGGCTCTCACAGACCTGGAACTTCTCTTTAAGGAAGCTCTTCTGTCCTCCACTCATACTGTATTAATGGCCACTGTTTGAAATCATTATCTATACAAAAGACAACTGTCCAAAGCCTCAAAACAGTTCAGGACTCCAAACTCAACCCTGGCCAAGGACAAAAGAAGAGCTGTCGAAGGACACAAGGAGGAAAATTGTAGATCTTCACCAGGCTGGGAAGAGTGAATCTACAGGTACAAAGTATAATAATCGGCCCAAGTGGGGTGGCACACATGGTAACACTGTCACCTCATGGTGAGAAGGTCCCTGGTTCAATCCCAGGTGAAGTGGTCTGGGTTCTTTCTGTGTAGTTTGCATGTCATCCACATGGGTTTACTCCAGATACTCTGGTTTCCTCCCAAACATGCATTAGGTTAACTATAAAGTGCCCTTAGTGTGTGAGGGTATGTGTGCATTGGTGCCCTGTCTAGGGTTGTTTCTGCCATTTCAAAATATCTTTTCTTTTTTTCTGAAGGAAAAAATAATAATAATTTAAATGGGGTGTACACTACAATCTCCACTCCTGTAGATGTCACAGTACAGGGTTTTGACTCAATTTGTTCGTTGAATTATGTATGTGATGTGATGTATTAAGACACTCAAATTGTACATCGTAACTTGTATTTCAGATGTTTTAATATTTTCAGCTATGTGAAATATCGCAATATAATACAATATGCATCGCATCACATCACAATATATCGCGATATATCTGTATCGAGACCCATGTATCATGATGCTTATCATATCATATCATATGGGACTGTGGTAGCCTAGCAGTTAAGATACTCTGGACCAGAAAACCAAGGGTTCAAATCCCACCTCTGCCAAGCTGCCATTGTTGGGTCCTTGAACAAGACCCTTAACCAACAATTGCTTGGATTGTCAGACTGTAGCAATTGTAAATCGCTCTGGATAAGGGGATCTGCTAAATGCTGTAAATGTATTGTACTCTTAATTACCCACCCTAGCCATGATTATGACCAGGAGTTTAAGGAATAAGAAATATAGGGACAGGCTGCATCTCCAAGCACTGCTGGCTGCAAGTGCCTCACAGGTCACATTTTTCATGACAATCAGGTCAATCATTAATTTATATGTAAGCTAATACATAGTTGTAGAATATTCTGGTTAATCATTTGCATTCTCAAGTAATTCTCTATCAGATCCAGGATGTGTAGTACCGAAAACACGCAGACATCCGACCTCTGCTGTCCATCTTGTTTTTAATAATAATACTGTTTATGGATGGAAAAGCTGGCAGGATTGGTTGAACAAATACATTATTAATTAATGAATTAACATATTGTAATTACAATATAATATAATGAATATAAGCTAGTTATATTAACGATAACATTGTTTTTGGATGGCAAAGCTGGCAGGATTGGTTGAACAAACACAATAATTTATACAAGCTAGTAATATTTCAGGGATAGTCATAACTATGTTTTCTTAGTGGTTGCTAAATAAGTTCTTAGCAGTTTGTCTTTCTCCAATACTTCACTCTACAATGTAACAACAGCCTAACTGAACCTTTGTATGTGACTCATTCTAATTGACTTGGTTTGATGTTGGAAGTGATTCTCTCATGGTGTGAGAGAGAAGCACCTGCACATTGAAAAGTGTATGCCATTAGCAGCAGATAGGCTACTACCATATAATCAGCAATAAAGTGTGTACACACTCAGTTGAGGTATAGAACTTACTGAAAGGCTATTACTGAAAGGGAGGAGAGCCAGGATAAGAGCTAAGATAAACCCAGCTTGGACCTGGGAATGATTCGTTATAGGTATGTTTTAAATATGAAATGAATAGACATACTGCTTAAAAATATATATTTTTGACACTTGAGCCTATTCTGGTAATCTTTAGTTAATTTGAGGACTTTCAATTGTGGTCACTCTGTTAGGGGCACCTGTATAAAAACTTAACTTGGGACTGGCTGGTGAAAAACAATTGCAAAATGGCTAGAGAATGGAGGCATTGAGAAGGGATCTAGCATTATTTGTTTAAACAAAGAAGGCCACTCTATTAGCAAGATCAGCAAAACAATTAATCTCATATCCTCCACTGTTAGATATATTGTACAAATAGGTCAAAGATGAAGGATCTGTGAATAAAAGCAGATTGTGTACAGAGAGACCAAGTAAGAGGACCAAGGGACTAGACCAGACATTTGTGAGTAAAATGAAGAAAAACAGGTGAGAAACAGCAGTAAAGGCTATTCAGATATTAATGATACAAAAGATAATGATGCTTCAGACCAGAATCAACTTAATGCACAAACTGTTCGAAATAGGATCAACGAGCATGGGTACAGATGGAGAGCCATTTGGCAGAAACCATTCAACAGCCTCAATTATAACAAAGTAAGGATGAAGTTTCCAACACACCATGCACAGGAAGACACTAGCAGAACTTTCTAATTTTCAGATAAATCTAAATTTTACTTTCATCTGTCAAATGGTAGTGTGTGTGTGGTGAAAGCCAGAAGAATTCCAACCAAATCTGTGCTAAGGGGTCTTTAAAAAACAGAGAAAATGTTAAAGACTGGGGCTGTTTTTCCTACAGCGGGATTGGTAAGCTTGTGTTCATTGATGGCATCACAGAATGCAGAGGAATTCTGGATGCAAACTTGTAGAGAGACTATTCAATAACTGAAGTGGATTTTAGAGCATGATAATGATCCAGAGTATACCAGCCACCTTTTGAAAGATAATTTTAGAACATTCCTCCTATATCCCTGAACCCAAACCCTACAGAACATTTGTGTGACGCTAAGGAGAAGAAATGAGAGAACAGGCTGATTCCATGCCCAGACACTGTCAAGAAACTCCGTGAAACAAAGGATGACAAAGTAATTACCAAAACTCTCTGTGATATTTAATGAAAGACTATAAATCTATTTTCTGGGTACTGTTTTGCTTGAATATTGTCCATGTGGTGAATAAATGATACTTGTTTTGACATGTTTTTTCCTGAAGCAGTGCTTTTGTACAACCCCAAAAGGTTGGGACAGTATAGTAAATGCAAACATGAAAAATATGCAGTGTGTCTTAGATTTGCTTTGACTTTTATTTTATATTTCCATGTTTTGTCTGGTCAACTTCATTTAACTTGCTAATATACATCCATTCCTGCATTTCAGGATTGCATCACATTCCAAAAAAAAGTTGTGATGGGGCAATTTAGGGCTAAGGTTCTCCAATTTGTCAACAATTGTGTGAGAAAATTATTGGAATGTTTAAAAAGAATTTTGCCAAAAGAAAGATGGGATCGATTTGCATATATCTCTCTCACTACAATTTAAGTACTCTGGAGGAATTTCAGTGCATAAAGGGCAAGGGTGCAAAGACCATCACACAGTGGAAATGTGTAAAACGTGAAAATTGTGGTCAGGCAAATCAGCATTCCAGATCTTTTTTGGAAGAAATACACGCCGTGTGCTCCATACCAAAGACAAAAAGTCCAAAAACCAGGGTCTGTCATGATATGAGGTTGTGACAATGCCCTTAGCAAAGATAGTTTTGTGATGGCAGCATTGATGCAGAAAAGTACATAAAAGATTTTGAGCAGCATATGCTGCTTTCAAGATGACATCATTTTCAGGAATGTCCATTCTATTTTCAACAAGTCAATGCAAAACTACACGCTGCATACATTACAAAGGCATGTCTGCAGAAGAAGAGGCTGTCCTAACCAGTCTCTAATAGACAATTTATTTAAAATGAAAAATGTGATAACAATGACACCTTAAGACTTGTTTGCAGGAAGAATGTAGAATTTAACAAAATAGCACCTGCAACACCTCATCGCTGGGTATCCTCAGTGTCCAAATGCCTATCATGTGTTCTGAGAAGAAATGGCTACATTACTAAATAGTAAATGTTTCACCATCCAAACTTTGTTTGGAATGTGTTGCAGGGATGAAATGCAGGAACATGTGTTTTTTTTAATGAATCAAATGAAGCTGACTAGACAAAACTTATATCTTGGTTTCATGCTGTCTGCAAAAAAAATAAAAGTCAAAGTACAGTGGGGCAAAAAAGTATTTAGTCAGCCACTGATTGTGCAAGTTCTCCTACTTAGAAAGATGAGAGAGGCCTGTCATTTTCATCATAGGTACACTTCAACTATGAGAGACAAAATGAGAAAACAAAATCCAGGAAATCATATTGTAGGATTTTTAAATAATTTAATTGTAAATTATGATGGAAAATAAGTATTTGGTCAATAACAAAATTTCAACTCAACACTGTAGCTGGTATTTTGGCCCATTCCTCCATGCAGATCTCCATCTAGAGCAGTGATGTTTTGGGGCTGTTGCTGGCCAACACGGACTTTCAACTTCCTCCAAAAATTATGTATGGGGTTGAGGTCTGGAGACTGGCTAGGCCACTCCAGGACCGTGAAATGCTTTTTACGGAGCCACTCCTTCGTTGCTCTCACTGATCGAAGAAGGTTTTGGCTTAAAATCTCACGATACATGGCCCCGTTCATTCTTCCCTTAACATGGATTAGTTGTCCTGTCCCCTTTGCAGAAAAACAGCCCCAAAGCATAATGTTTCCACCCTCATGCTTCACAGTAGATATGGTGTTCTTGGGATTCTTCTTCCTCTAAACATGACAAGTTGAGTTTTTCCATAAAAGCTCTGATATTATGCCACATGATATTCTCCCGATCCTCTTCTGGATCATCCATATGCTCTCTGGCAAACTTAAGACGGGGCTGGACATGTACTAGCTTAAGCAGGGGGACACGCCTGGCACTGCAGGATCTGAGTCCCTCTCGCCGTAGTGTGTTACTGATGGTAGCCTTGTTACTTTGGTCCCAGCTCTCTGCAGGTCATTCATCAGGTCCCTCCGTGTAGTTCTGGGATTTTTTCTCACTGTTCTCATGACCATTTTGACCCCCCCACGGGATGAGATCTTGCGTGGGGCCCCAGATTGAGGGAGATTATCAATGGTCTTGTATGTCTTCCATTTTCTTACAGTTGCTCCCCACAGTTAATTTATTTTCACATCAACCTGCTTGCCTATTGTAGATTTCACTTTTCCCAGCCTGGTGCAGGTCTACCAATTTACTTCCTGGTGTCCTTCGACAGCTCTTTGGTGTTGGCCATGGTTTTGAGTTTGCAGTCTGACTGTTTGAGGCTGTGGACAGGTGTCTTTATACAGATGACGAGGTCAAACAGGTGCCATTAATACAGGTAATGAGTGGAGGACAGAAGAGCTTTCTTAAAGAAGAAGTTTACAGGTCTGTGAGAGCCAGAAATCTGCTGCTTGTTTGGGTGATCAAATATTTATTTTCCACCCATGATTTACAATTAAATTCTTTAAAAATCCTACAATGTGATTTCCTGGATTTTTTTTCTGTCATAGCTGAAGTGTACCTATGATGAAAATGACAGACCTCTCTCATCTTTCTAAGTAGGAGAACTTGCACAATCAGTGACTGACTAAATCCTTTTTTTTTGCTCCACTGTAAATGGAAGACATTTTTTAAATATTTGCATATTCTGCACTTCTGTGCTCACGGTAGGCTCTTTTATGCATAGTTTTACTGTTTTGTCTGAATAATGTATATGTACACTCCAATGCATTTTGCTCCTCTAATATAGGTGAAGCCGTTAATCACTTCATTTTACTGGCCAACCTAACAGTATGTTTCCTATAACCCTCCTGTGGAGCTGCAGTTAGTTGCATTGCCTATAATATGAATAATCTAAAGCCATTTTCTGCAAAAACACATCTCATTATTTTATCTTTATAATTGTAAATAAATTCTAAGTCTTACTATTTATAACAGATTTATCGAAGTCTGAGAAATCAGTCATGTTCCTGATTCACTATTTAGTGATTCACATTTGGTTATGAGGTTCTGCCACTTTGAGAGAATACAAAAGAAAAGTGCAATGTCCAATGACTGCCAATTTGCTTTATTTTGTGTAAAATACACACACACAAACACACACACACACACACACACACACACACACACACACACACACACACACACACACACACACACACTCCACTCACTGCCTGTGAAACTCATGCACACTGGCATGGATCAAAATGACTCGTTGAAAGACGTTTGTCCAATGAGTGTTAATCTTTCCTTCTATTAAAACAGCAAGAACACAATTGTGCTCGGTGACGCATGGGCTTCACTGAATGTCTATTATTGCTCTGTGATGGAGGACACTGCACACATGCTGAGCTGCTCACTGGATGGAGTTTAATGCTGTTTAATGCATTAAAATCGCGATATTGCAGTGAGACATATGATCATTTGATTCGCTAAAGTATTGCATTTGTAATGATTAATGAATATATAATTTATGCATTTTGTATATACTACTATAGAGTATGTTCTGCATGCATGCATGTAATGTCAAACAGCATGCACCTGTGAGACAGATTAGAGGGACACGTGTCCCAGAAACAAAAGTGCTGCCAAAGTGCGCTAAGCTACTGCAAAGCCCTGTCACGTTGTGCCACATTATAACTTTTAGTAGGATATCTCTCCCAGGCCAAGTTTAGATCTGTTTCCACTAGCCACTGATCCAGGCCACTGGCTCATGACATCACCGGTCACAAAGGTGATGTCTATGGGGCAGTCATGTAGGATCTGCATTTTTATCCCTTCTTATAAAACAAACGGTGGATTATTACAAGTGTTGATATTGAACAACAGCTGCTTAGATCCATGCTTCATTGATATAACAAGTACACAGGCTTTGGCTGTTGTCTCCTGTTTGGCTGCTTCCATAAGCCACAATGTCATTTTTTCCATATAACACCAAGTCCATACATTTGGCATAACCTTTTTCAGAGCTAACAAAATTTCTATATACGAAACAAATGCGACATGCCACAATACTGCAAATGTAAGATGTTTCCTTAGAGCTCTTTTGCCATTTCTTCAGACCCAGTCTCTGTCAATGCTGTTCCTCACCTGTGTCCGGCACACACCCTGACACAGCAATCTTCAAGGCGCACTACCTAGTTACACTGAAAATCCCATTTTTGGAACGTATTTATCACCAAACAGTCTCAAAACAAATTTGGCTTGGACTCTGGAAACCTGTTCTACTGGATGTAAATCTCTCCACTCCAGCCACCTTGAGCCCTGCAGCTACCTCAAGTTCACACCCCAACACATCTAGAGGCTTGCCCCGGAATGCAATGCATGCCCAAACTTTCGGATGACAAACGCAAGAAGAGATGGGGGGTGGGGGGTGGTTGGGAGTTATGGATAAAAAGGAGAGAAGCTAAGAGAGCAAAAGGAGTAAAAACGTGATGTACAAGTCTGATGGTAATCTCTCTGAGCTGTCCTAGACATGGATATAACTGTGCTGCAGGGGAGAGATTGAAATCAAAACTAGTTAGAAGTAGCTATGAAAGGCTTGAAAAGAGGTGCACTATTGTGCAAGAGCAGGATTAAACTATAGAGGGAAATTACACTAAAAAAACAACACATCACTGTACTTTATAGTGCAATAGGTTTCTTTCACTACCCATTCCTGTCTTTCTTTTGTTTATTCTGCTTGTCATCTCCTTTTCTCTTTCCCGGAGTGCTCTGCTGGCTGAAGATCAGACCCCGTCTGCTTGATTAGAAGCATCCTTGGCTTCTTCTTGCCCTGTGTTTGTCAGTGTAGGTCATGTCTTCAGGTGTTTTTTTACATGCTGCTCCTGGCACTGCTTCTGTGAGAGGGTGTGGCAGTCACAAACACACCTCAAACTCAGCTATTAAATCACATAAGCATAGACTCTCTCTCTCTCTCTCTCTCTCACACACACAAACACACACTAGGCGTAAGCTCGTTGGCATATATCCTTGTAGAAACCCAAGCCTCAGGCTGTGAAAAAGCAGGTCAGCGAGGGTCATGTTTCCACCTGCTGAAGTATTGAGGTGAAAATCTCAGTCCCCTTACAAATGGCTAAAGCATTCTCGCTCTCTCCCACATACATGCTAGTGGATTAAAAGATTTCAGAGGGAATTTCCTCTTCATGAAAATAAAAATGAGATACAAACATAGAGTTTTGTGTATAGAGAGGCAAAAAATGTAAACATGTCTGAAGGTCTCTTTGACAGTCATACACTCACATAAAGTGTAAAGTATAGGTGGTGGTACAAGCTATCAAAGTGGAGCTACAACTGCAATGTCCAAAATCCAATTAACAATTTTAATGATGCCACAATTAAGCAATTGTGTTTCTATAACTACAGGTAAAATACATAGGCTTGTAGCATTACAATTTTGCAAATTTTACTTAACCATTATCGAGTCAACTGAAAACTAAAAACCCTTTGAGCATCTGGCACATTGTACAAGCCAAACGTTCCATGTTTTAAAATGTAGTATGATTACATTTTGCATTACAATTTGTCATTTTCAATTTTGCATTGAAATATATCATACTTCAAGTATATTCCTTGTAGAAGTTGTATTAACTTCTCTTCAGTTAAAAAAAAATTAAAATGCGGGACCCCTGGTCAGCATCAGGTGACACGACTGACTCAGGCCCCATCCAGAGAAGCACTGAGATGGGAAAGCCTCTGATGAAATGAGACATCTGGACACACACATCCACAACCCAACCTTTAGCATGCCAGTAGATAGTAGATCTGGCTTCAACAATGGTAAAATTGGAACTGGACGGAACCACGGAACTGGACTTTATGGGGCCAGGGACCACCTGGGTGTGACAACAGGGCCAGGAACTAAATTCGTAAGTCAAATATCACTTCACCTCACCAGAAGTGAGATATGAACCAGGGTGGCTCAGCATTGCAAACCAGTGCTCTACTGGTTTGGAGCATGTTTGTTACATACAGGGGTGCACAAACATTTGCATATGATTGCTTGGTTTAATATATGATAAGATCGTTCACCATGAATATATACAGTGGGAGCCAAACATCTGAGATCACTATAGTGAAGATGCTTCCATTTTGCATTTTTCTCAAATGTAATGCAATGGTTTGTCATAACAAATCATACAATCATCATAAACATTTGGGTGAAAAGATGAACCTTAGAAAAAAAAAAAAATTACAGAAATTTCAAAATTGATCAGTTTTCATTATGTTCCTCCTGTAATGACAGTGTGCCCTTGAGGTGGCATTAACAAAGTCATATGATCCATCTCTGCATGCAATATTCCACATAGCAGCTTGTGATGATACTGAATGCTTTATTCTCTGTCTGTGCCCTAATAAATACTCAGTCTGGTGACTGTGGAAGAAAGTCCATGATAGTCAGCACTCTTTAATCTTCTTTGGACTTCAAGTAGTTGTTGCAAAGCTTTAAGGTGAGTCAGTGTCCTGCTGCAGTATGATTCTTTCTCCACAAAGATCCAAACAAGCATTTTCACCAGTGGTCACACACTTTTGGTCCCCACTGTATATATATTTCACATTTTGTAACTGTTTGTCCTGGTTATGGTTGCAGGGTTCCAGCACCTATTCCAAAACAAATACAGAGCACAGGCATAAGTGTGCCTTGGGAGGGACAGAAGTTCGTCCCCGAACAGAGGACAATCCCCCAACCACTCTCACCTCTGTCAGACACAGCCAAGATGCCAGACCAAGAACCAAGATGTCAGACCCAGACCATATGTGAGCATATGTTCCTTCAATGAATTGGCAGCCTGTCTAAACTTGTTCCTGCCTTGCGCCCTGTGTTGCTGGCTAGGCACTGCCTTTCTTGGGATCCTAACTAGGATTAAGCGGATTAGAAAATGAATTAATTAATGAATGTTTGAATTCCTTTAAAGGAGGGAAACCACAATAATTAAGAGCAATTTATCTGTTTATTTGATTACTGTTAAACACTTGTGAGGTGGTAATTAGTGCAGTCGGGTTTTGTGTACCCAAGTCAAAGTCCTGACCTTAATCCAATGGAAACGTTATGGAAGGACCTGAAGCAGTTCATGTGAAGAAACCCACCAACATCCCAGAGCTGAAGTTGTTGTACAGAGAAAAGGGCTAAAATTCCTACAAGCCGGTGTGCAGGACTGATCAACAGTTACACGAAACGTTTGGTTGTAGTTTATTTCTGCAAAGGGGAGTCACACCAGATACTGAAAGCAAAGCTTGACATACTTTTGTCACTCACCAATACTGGATCATTTTCCTCAATAAATAAATGACCAAGTATAACATTTTCGTCTCATTTGTTTCATTGGGATCTCTTTATCTACTTGAGGAAATACAGTAAAATTCCAAAGGTTTCACAAACGTTCAGGAACAACTGTATGTCCAAAATGAGCTGAAATACAGCTGTTAGCTATAAATAAACAAGCAATGGTAAGATTAGAAAATCACGTGAAAATTGTTGGAAGATGAATGGTATTTAGAATGGAAAATTGCTGTTAGGGTTAGTTGCAGTCAAAGGAACGAGAGTGGCGACCTGAAGAAATGGAGGGTGGGTTAGTAAATGACAAAAAATTGCTTGGAAAAAGAGAAGAACTACAGCTGCAGTTTTTTGGACAGAAAGATCAAATCTTAAGCTTCTGATTGCCCATTTTGTACTTTCTAAGATTACACACGTTTGGTCATGTATAATAACTATTAAGTAAGAGTCAGCTGCTGGAAATGGCAGTTTCTGAGAGCCTGGGCTTGCAGCATAAAGGTTATGGAAACCTGTGGTAAACAGGCATTCCCTGACCAGGATAAGTGAGTAAAATGGGATGCTTTGGATCGCTATTAAATACGTGAATGGGTCAGGATATGTACCATGAGCTGGCCAGGTGCCCTGTCCAATTTTCAGGGTGCATTGTATTGGCTCATGCCTACCACAACATTCTACAGATAAAACAGTTATTAAAGTTGAAATAAAGGTCCCACATTTTAACATAGTTTTTATCGAGTTGTTGTTGTTTTTTTGCATTTTAACACTGTTTATTCCTTTTTTAGGCTCACTGGCCTGAAAAGAATAACTGTCCATCGCAGTTGTCTAACAGTTATGTACACATATAACATCATATATCACACAACCAGAAAGACAGAAATATCTTGTAAATGACTATGCATGGAAAGCACATTTATGATCTTGCACTGTGAAAGGGTCAAAAAGAAATCTAACAATATCTGTCCAGAAGAACTTTCACGATTGCGTGTGCAAAACACTGACATCCACTTTACAGTAAAATATTGATTCCGACACAGTAATATGCAACCAGGCTTCTCCAAAGTAAAAAAAACTTGCTAAGTGGCCCATTCAGGGCTTTGACAGTTGTGTGAATTGGCTAAAATAAACTGTTATACTTTTATGTAGACATACATAATGGATGTTAGCACTCTGCTGGAATGGACAGTGTATAAATTATGAATACTAAAAGCAAAATCTATGCCATCCATTACATCCTTTCTATATTTATCTATTTGTTACAAAAACCTTTTCGCTCTCAAACCAGGGACTGAATCACTGCATGGGAGGTACTGTTTGGTCTTTAAATGGCATGATCATATTTCACACAAACTATATCATTATTAATAATCAGTTTCCAAGCCAAATAATTTACTTTACATGGATTGAATTTGGTGTTCTTCGAGAAGCTGTTTACCACTTAGATTAATTAAGAATCAGTTAAGTGGATTTATTTACAAGTCCATTTGAAGGACTTAATAGCTTAATGGGTATGGGTCAGTTACTATATGCAACAGTGCCTAAGGACCTGGGTTCAAACCCAGGGATGGGAACCCTGTGTACTTGTATCTTGTATAGAGTGTTCCTCTGCCCAGTGACTTCTATGATAGGCTTCAGACCTCACCACAACCCAGGAGAAACTGGGGTACAATGGAAAAAACTGCTTTGATTTAGCTCAGTTTGTCTGGGTACAGGCCAATTAGAAGACAGCATCAACAGAACTGTACAGAAAGGTCTAACTCTACCCAGGAAAAAATTTACTGTGAAATTTGACAGTAGAACCATGAAGTGTCCAAATTAGCACCAACATTCATAGTACAACTGTGAAAAAATTCATCGTCAGTTCATAGTCCACCAAGTTTACAGTCGTACTATGAAATGTCACAGTAGAACCATGAAGTGACCAAATTACCATCAAAAATTCATAGTAGAACTGTGAACTTTATGGTCAAACTGTGAAAGTTCACATTAAAACTGTCATGAAATTCACAGTTTTACTATGAAAATTCACAGCACATTTTCCCTGGGGTACAGTGCCTACCACAATTAAATGTAGCATAGAGATTTATATTAATAAGAGTGGAACATGTCTTCTTTTGGAGAACAAACTTAAAACATAGTTTGAAATGGCACTTACATGTTTTATTTTATATGAAACTTAATTTTGTACTGTGACCTTTGTGATGTACTGAACACAATTGCCTTATATTAAATGAATCAGTTTCACCATTCATGACACCACAGCTTTCATATAGCTAGGGATCGTAAAATAGTAAAAATACAAATTACACCTCATAAAACGTACCAATTATCTATATAATATTACAATGCACGTCTGACCCTGTTTTAAAAACATGTTTTGGGTAGTAATGCAACAACAGCAAACAAAAAGCAAACAAACAAAAAACCCCACAAAAACATCATAAAAACGTGACTAAAAGGAAAGTACTTTACCCACTTTATTTCGTCTTTTCTTTCCCTCCTCAGAGTCGGTGGTAAAACCAGTGGCGACGCTGAGCTTTCAGAAGCAGGTGAGATGTTATCACATTCTTCTTAGTCTCGCCATACGTCAGTGCCGAAGGAGTAGAAGAAGTGAAATCCCTTTTACAGCTTTCACCCAAACGCAGAAACACGTGAATGTTTTGGAAATCTTTTACACGAATCCCTTACTCAGACGGTCGATCCGGAGCGTGTGGAATGAGTGGTGATAACGCACACGAGCTGCTTGTCAGATCTTTCGCTCTTATCAGAAACGCTGTCTGAAATGCAACAAATAGCAAAACTACATTTTATGATTTTTCTGTGACGGTCTCACGAAAGACGGCTGCTCCGAATACAAAAAGAAGTTGTTGTCACGTCGTAGCAGTTTGAAGCCATGGCAGGTGTTCAGTGCTGAATCCTACTTAAGTCTCCCTGCATGTCCTGTCACACTCCCACTTCTAACTCAACCAAACTTAACTCATTACAATCCACAATTATGGAGCACAATTTACTGCTGAAAGAACAGAGATTTTTTTATTCCTAGTGGTTTTAAAGGTTTATAATGCTCAGTAATGGTATTTTTGTGTTTTACATATCACAGCGAAGACTCATAATCATCAACAAATGACCTGTTACTAATTCTCAAAGGTGTCATACCAGGACTTCAGTTATCCTGTACACATAGAGTAGGCCTAGCAACACATGATTTTTATCTGTGAAGACAAGTGAAGCTTTTCACGGTGTACATTTGATGAAGACATGTGATATGCATCTTCCCAGATGGAATGCACTGAAGTGCTATGGAGAGTTTTAAAATAGTGTAGGCCTATTTTAGATTTTATGGGAGAAAATAGTAGTCAAAATCCCCATACACATGTTTTAATTTACTGTAATCCACAACACTTTGTGATAATTAGTTATATAATTAATTATATGTATTAATCGTTATATTTGGTACTATTAGACATACTGCATCTTAACGTGGCATTTTGTTGATTGCACAGCTTCTCATTTGACTGACAAATGTCTGACATTGGTTGAAGGTTTTTTCACACAGCGTACTGAGGAAACTGCTAGAAAAGAGCATGAAAGGGCAATAAAGCGTTAGAAAATTCCCCAGATTCTTTACATGGCATTTGTGCATCTATTGACAACGGAGACAAAAAAGCCACCGGGGGAAGGGCGGTTGCTGAAAAGACATTTCTCCTGCACTGAAAATCATGTAAACCTCAAAGAACCCTTTGCAGAGTGTCTTCACTCTGAGAACTAATGAGTCGCTGTGCACTGGCTATTGTATTAACCTCCTTTCTATGGAGGCCCTCCAATTGAAATGGTTACAGAAATGCCATGCTTATTTAGCTTCTGAGGTTATGTACATTCTACGCTACTTATTAGTATGTCAAAATAATATGCCAGCACACATACTGTTTTGGATAGCCTTCTGTTTAGTCTGGTAGCTTGCAAACTTAGACATGGCCATGGTGGCTTGTGAGAACACAATTATAGGTAGCATTCTATTTTGATAAAGCCTACTATTTAGTAAGGCAGTACATGGTTATGGGTATCCCTTACTGTATTATTTATTAACTCTTACATGACAGCAGGTGTTATTTTACCACTGGGGATTTTGCCATGTAATAATTTAATGCTCAAAAGACTGTCTTTAAATCCCATTGTGTGGTTTTAAATAGTGTCCTTGTTCATTTGCTTGTAGTCTTTGTAATTTGGTCAGCAGACTATTTTCCCTGGCTTTTTTTCTTCATTTTGTCCTCAAAGCTAGCCTTGAACAACTGTTTAAACAGTGAAGTCTTCTTTTCTGATGCCTGCTTTGAGGTGTGCCTCTTACTGTCCTCTTTCTTTCTTCCTTTTGTACTGTAGTGCGGATGTGGAGGTGGTTTCTTGCCTTTCTCTCTCCTTGTGGGAGGCATCCTTTATTTTCCTCTCTGAGGAAGTGACTAAACTCTGAGCTTTATGTTCGGGTTTCCGTGCTCCATTCACCCACAGTGGCCCTAAGCTCTAACACGGAGTGCCTCACCCATTCACTGCACAGCATTCAGCTATGTTAAAGGTTACAGCATCCATGTGGAACACGAGCAAAACAAGCCAAGTTTATGAGATAACCACATGTGGTGTAATCTTATTAATCAGGTTAAATGTCATTTCTAAAATGCACTGCAAGCATGACGTGCACGGCATGATGCAAAATCAAAAAGTATGACAAAGGTTAGTAAATGGTGATTCATGGAAATGTACACAAATAAAATCTATGTTATCACCTAGGTTAGAAAGGTCTAACTCCTCAAAAATGTTCCCCTTCTGTAACACAAATTCCTCTCACGAAGATTGAAACAATTGTGTTTAATAGACCTCTACTAATTCAAAAACAAGCACACTCGCATTTATGTTAAACATCTTTGACGGTGTGAGTGTGTGTGTGTTATCCATACCCTTGAGAAAAGGTATAACATACTTAAATTGTAAACAGAATACTTAAATGTATGGCTGTATTCGAAATGGCATACTACATACTACTCGCGTACTACATTTGCCTAAAAATAGTATGTAGTATGCAGTAAGCGACCAAGATGAAAATGTCTAGTGACCTAAAGATACCCGGATGTTGTACTATTCTGGTCAGTTTCCGGTATGCAAGGGGAGTTGTCTTCATTACTGTGTACTGCATCCCATCGTGCAGCGTGAGGTAAATCCGAGTATAAATATGAATATTGTGGTTGTATTTGGGTATGTTCTCATCAGAATGAGGCTAATAAAGTTAAAGAAGATAAGCGTGAGTTAAATTTGCGGTAATTGGTCACGTGACGGAGGCACAGCGGGTAATGTCATACCCTACATCATATGACAGAACTTGTTACTGTACTGCATACTACCTACAGGGGGCAGTATACAGTACATACCAGTGTAGTATGCAGTATTGTAGTGTACTATATCGAAACAGCCCAAGTTTCACATAATACTGTTACACACTGTCAGTCTGCTAGCATGCCAAAAAAAACTATTTCATTTGGGTATAAAAAAGTAAATTTAACTGTTGTGTTGATTTGTCCATCTGGCTTGAATCAACATTCTGTCATGCTGTGACCAAATTCAGTGTTTTGTTTGTTTGTTTATTTAACATCACATAAGCACACTTGTCTATATTCATGACAGGAACAAGGTCGCACAGATATAAATGTTTCATCAGAACAAGTCCAATATCAAACATGATTACAGGCAATTTAGTATCTCCAATTCACCTTAGTTACATGCCTTTGGATTATGGGAGAAAACCAGAGCACCCAGAGTAAAACCATGCAAATGCAGAAAGGACCCAGGGTGCTCTACCTGGGATCAAACCCAGGACCTTCTTATTGTGAGGCGATGGTGATATCCACTGAGCCACCACGTCACCCCCAAAGTCAGTGTTAAAACTGCATTTAGTAATGAATGTTTAAAACCCATACATCAATGTCATGTTGAAACAGTTCTTCAGGATTATGCTTGTAAATGCAAGATACACCAAATATTTTCAATGCACACTGATCAGCCATATCACTGAAATCACCTCTTTGTTCCTACACTCATTGTCCATTAGCATAGCATATACTGTAGATGCACTTTGTAGTTCTAGAATTGCAAAATGTTGTCCATTTGTTGATCTGCACACTTTGTTAGCCCCATTGCCTGTTCTCTCATGGTCAAGATCCCCACAGAATCACCTCAGAGCAGGTGTTATATTGGTGGTGGATCATTCTCAGCACTGCAGTGACACTGACATGATGGTTGTTGATAGTGTGTGTTGCGCTGGTACGATTCAGACACAGCAGTGCAGCTGGAGTTTTTATACTTTGTGCCGGTTTGCTGTCCACTCTATCAGACATGCCTACCTTGTTGGTCCACCTTGTAGATGTACAGTCATGCTTGACTGTTTGGGAACCCTTTAGAATTTCCTATATTTCTGCATAATATGCCCTAAAACATCATAGTTTTTTTACACAAGCTCTAATGAGACACAGATATTACACTAATACTGGATTATTATTAATAATGACCAATCTGTTCATGGCAAAAGTAGGTGAATATTTTGTTTCATTTGTTTAATTGGGTTCTCTTTATCTACTTTTAGGACTTTAGTGAAAATGTGATGATGGTTTAGGTTTTATTTATGCAGTAATATAGAAAATTCTAAAGGCTTCACAAACCATTCAAGCACCACTGTGAAATCAGAGAGAGTAGCTCATCTGTTGCCACACAGTTTGTGTTAGTTGTCTTCTAGTCCGTCATCAGCTGTTCAGAATGCTGCCCATAGGATGTTGGCTGGATATTTTTGGTTAGTGGACTGTTCTCTTCCCAACAGTGACACTGAGGTGTTTAAAAATTCCAGCTGCACTGCTGTGTCTGATCTACTCATTAGCAGCACAACACACACTATACACCACCACGTCAGTGTCACTACAGTGCCAAGAATGATCCACCACCCAAATAAGACCTGATGTGTGGGTGATCCTGTGGGGGCCTGATCATTGAAGAACAAGGTGAAATGGGACTAACTAAGTTCGCAGAGCAACAGATGGACAAACAGTCTAATAATTGTTAGAACAAACAAGTGTACCTACAGTATATGGTAAGTGGATATGATAAAATGGACAATGAGTGTATAAAAAAGGAGTTAGTTTAAATATAATGGCTGATAGGTGTATATGCAAATACTAACATAAAATTAATTCATTCATTTTCTTATCCGCTTATCCTAGTCATGGTCACGGGAGAGCTGGTGCCTAGCCAGCGACACAGGGCGCAAGGCAGGGAAAGACCCTAGACAGGGCGCCAATCCATCATAGGACTCACACACTCATACACTAAAGGGCACTTTGGAAACACCGACTTAACCTAACATATGTCCTTGGAATGTGGGAGGAAACCGGAGTACCCAGAAAAAAGCCCAATTGAACATGGGAAGAACATGCAAACTCTACACAGATGAAGTCCGAGGTCAGGATCAAACCAGGGATCTCAGAGCTGCGAGGCAACAGTGCTAACCACTGCACCACTGTGCGGCCCCTAATAATAGTTTATCAATTGGTTGATTGGAGAGCATATAGAGAGTATAGAGACAAATATGTAAAAATGGTTGTAATACATTGATTGTACCAAAGTTATTCCTAATAAAACACGTTAAAGAATTTCGTAATATGCTTAGTTGTATGTAAAGTGTATATGTAAATTAGTAGCAATTACACTTTAAGAAATTGTAATATGAAAGTGTTGTGAAAAGTGTATAGTAATCTAGTAGCAATTACAGCAAAAAGTGGTGTTTTGAAACATCATCAGATTTTTCACACAAGTAATAAAAGTAGATAAAAGAGAACCCAGTTACACAAATGAGACAAAAATGTTGTACTTGGTCATTTTTTTAATTGAGGAAAATGATCCAATATTACATATTATTGAGTGTCAAAAGTATGTGAAGCTTTGCTTTCAGTATCTGGTGTGACCCCCCTGTGCAGCAATAATTGCAAATAAATGTTCCTTGTAACTGTTGATCAGTCCTGCACACCGACTTAGAGGGAATTTTAGCCCATTCCTCCGTACAGAACAACTTCAACTCTGGGATATAGGTGGGTTTCCTCACATTAACTGCTCACTTCAGGTCCTTCTTACAACATTGCGAATGGATTAAGGTCAGGACTTTGACTTGGCCATTCCAAAAAACATTAACTTTATTCTTCTTTAACCATTCTTTGGTAGAACGACTTGTGTGCTTAGGTTGTTGTCTTGCTGCAGGACCCACTTTCTCTTGAGATTCAGTTCATGGACAGATGTCCTTCAATGATGGCAAGCTGTCCTGGCCCAGATGCAGCAAAACAGGCCAAAAAGTTCTAGTTTGGTCTCATCCGTCCACAAAACATTCTTTCCAATAGCCTTCTGGCTTGTTCACATGATCTTTAGCAAACTGCAGACGAGCAGCAATGTTCTTTTTGGAGAGCAGTGGCTTTCTCCTTGCAACCCTTCCATGCACGCCCATGTGTTCAGTGTTCTTCTGATGGTGGACTTATGAACATTAACATTAGCCAATGTGAGAGAGGCCTCAGCTGCTTAGAAGTTACCACCCTGGGGTCCTCGCCAACTAGTACACGCCTTGCTCTTGGAGTGATCTTTGTTGGTTGACCACTTCTGGGGAGGGTAACAATGGTCTTGAATTGCTTCCATTTGTACACAATCTGTCTGACTGTGGATTGGTGGAGTCCAAACTCTTTAGAGATGGTTTTTGTAACCTTTTCCAGCCTGATGAGCCTCAAACAACTCTTTATCTGAGGTCTTCAGAAAATCTCCTTTGTCCGTGGTATCATATCAAGACTTCCACAAACCTGTTGTGACGATCAGATTTTGATAGATCCCTGTTCTTTAAATAAAACAGGGTCACCTTCAAATTAACTGCTAATCCTAGAGGTTCACATACTTTTGTTGCCACTCACTAATATGGTCATATTGGATCATTTTCCTCAATAAATAAATGACCAAGTATAATATTTTTGTCTCATTTGTTTAACTGGTTCTCTTTATCTACTTTTAGGACTGAAAATCTGATGGTGTTTTAGGTCATATTTACAGTATGCATAAATCTAGAAAATTCTAAAGGGTTCACAAACTGTCAAGCACCACTGTAATTATCGTACACAAAGAAATGCAGTAATACCATAATTACATAACCATCTCCATCCAAATATATTTTCAGGTTTGTTGTTAACTATGAAACCTACCTCTTGGCATGTGTGATATTGACCAACATCTCCCAAGTGACCAAGCTATTTAATACAAAATCTAGAAGTTTGAACAAGTATTTGCCATTTCTCTAAATGAAAACAGCATTTCATTTTTAAGACTGCAAATTCAGAAACAACATCCCAGACGTGTCTAGGCAAATAGTCATCTCAGTTTCAGTAGAGAAAGATAGAACTATTGTTAACATGCAGTCTTATGGCTAAGGGGTTTTCCAAGGCTAATTCATAAATTAATCTCTAAGAGAAAGTTAAAATGAGGAGCTGTACTCATAATATGGATTAGCACAATTAGAGGTATTTGTGACGATCATTGCACTGGTACTACCTGCTCAAAAGGTTAATGCACAAGTTTGAGGTAGAACTCTAAACTCTGAAATGCATTGGCTCATGCAGTGCAGGTAAACAAAAAGTCCCCTGCACCTTCAGGTTCAAGCAAAAGGAATGTTCTCCCCCAAAAGAACTCAACACACTTTTTGCAGCAAACGTACAATGGTATTACAAACATGTCTTGTGGTGCCATAGACTTTTATGTCACAAAGTACATTATGCCATTTTTATGAGTTTGCTAAAAGAGACTAACACATGCAATAGCATCTAGAATTCTTATCAACACTTGGCATGCGATGGTTGTGTTCATAAACGCTGATTGAATGTATTTGCTAACCAAATACGGTAGCATCTTCAGTGGAATTGCAACTTTGCTGCAGAGAAGATAAGCTACATATTATCCAGTTACCAAATTTTCACCATAAACTGTTGCTTACATAGGACGTTCTTTGCAGGCATTAAGAGAATTACAACCAGTATTTTATATGTCATTTAAAAGTCAAAGAAAGAGAACATTATGCTAGGTTAGTTTCCAGATAAGTTTTTTGCAGGTTCTCTGGCCAGTTTACATTGTCTTCATCATTTCTTTTAATTATACATTCTTAAAAGTAACTTGTTTGTTCAGGAACACATATCCTACATGGTAGAAGTTATAAAGAACACACAATCAGTCAGTTAGTCATCAGCAAATTATTGCCAAAATACCACATTGACAGTGAATGATACATATACGTCTTCTTACTTCCATTTGATCGAAAAGTAACTTTTATATGCACTGTCTTATGCCAATCTGTAATTTCAATGCCATCTGTAGTTGCATCCTGATTGTAAAACTGCTTGGCTGAAAGAATTATCTCTGTGTAAGGTATGTGTGGAGGGGTTGTAGTGATTTATATTTGTCCAGGCAGTTGCTTTATAAAGTGCACAGGTGTGGCGGTTTCTCCAATAGATTAGGACTGGAAGAAATAGATATAGAACCAACCATATAGAATCAACAGATCCTTTGAAATGCTTTTAAAAGACCATGCATTTGTCACACATCAGTGGAACTGACAGCACAGTCCCTAAGGTGAATAGTAAACCTGAAGTTTAAACAAGGATCAAAGGTATGGAAAGAGTCTACTGTCACATGACTTGGAGGTGTACGTTCGAGTCATTGTTTATATGCGCACAAGAATGTGTGTGCTTTCATGCGTGTAATAGCATGTGCTTGTGTGTACTGGCTCGCCTTTAAACAGTAACTTCAATCACTTATAAAGTAACTAATGTAGTAACTAATGTTTTGGTCTCCATGAATTCTGATGCAAAATAATCTCTGCAGTCTGTCTGTAGACATGACCCAACAGCTTTTTAGCTTACATGCTCACCTTAAGAAAGATAAGCATATAGCAAAAACGAAAAGTCAATGAGAATATAAAGTGTGAGAGCACCATGCACATCTGGCTTTTGGGGATAAATCTGCACATGGGTGTCAGCCTGAAGGTGGGCAAGAATGGCGCGGTCTGATAATTTCCTGCCTCATTGAAGATCTATGATCTTCTGTGTGATTTTCAGCTGATAAAAGTTTCACCCTTGAGTGTGTATCTGTGTGAGCATGTCGTTCTGTCCTGTGCTCAGTTTAGCATGCATGAAACAGTCCATTTCAGCCAAAGCAGTGTGACTTGGGGCCCAGTGTAAAGGAACATGTAGGTGGTGTTGGCTCATGAGCACACACAAATGCTCTATGTTTATTTTATGAACAGTTTGTTGCTTTAAAAGACATCACAGGATTCCATGCTTAGGTAATCATGTGTTAACATCAAGAAAGTACGTGTTTTCCATCCTTTGAAGTTCATCCTCCTCTTGTTCATTCACTAAGATGTACAGGAACTGGGTTGGGTGGAAAGGGAAGAACTGAGGTTTTAAAACTACTGCATTTTCTTTACCTTTGTGATCAGTTCAACTACTACTCCACCAATCCACAGTCTGACAGATTGTGTACAAATGGAGGAAATTCAAGACTATTGTTACCCTCCCCAGGAGTAACTGAAGGCCTCTCTCACATTGGCTAATGTCCACCATCAGAAGAACAACAATGGTGTGGATAGGCAGGGTCTCATGGAGAAAGCCACTGCTCTCCAAAAAGAACATTGCTGCTCGTCTGCAGTTTGCTAAAGATCACGTGGACAAGCCAGAAGGCTATTGGAAGAAAGTTTTGTGGACGGATGAGACCAAAATAGAACTTTTGGTTTAAAAGAAAAGCATTAAGTTTGGAGAAAGGAGAACACTGCATTCCAGCATAAGAACCTTATCCCATCTGTGAAACATGGTGGTGGTAGTTCCATGGTTTGGGCCTGTTTTGCTGCATCTGGGCCAGGACAGCTTGCCATCATTGATGGAACAATTAATTCTGAATTATATCAGAGAATTCTAAATGAAAATGTCAGGACATCTGTCCATGAACTGAATCTCAAGAGAAGGTGGGTCATGCAGCAAGACAACGACCCTAAGCACACAAGTCATTCTACCAACGAATGGTTAAAGAAGAATAAACTTAATGTTTTGGAATGGCCAAGTCAAAGTCCTGACCTTAAGCCAATCGAAATGTTGTGGAAGGACCTGAAGTGAGCAGTTAATGTGAGGAAACCCACCAACATCCCAGAGCTGAAGCTGTTCTGTAAGGAGAAATGGGCTAAAATTCCTCCAAGCTGGACTGATCAACAATTACAGGAAATGTTTAGTTGCAGTTATTGCTGGACAGGGGGGGGGGTCACACCAGATACTGAAAGCAAAGCTTCACATACTTTTGCCACTCAATAATATGTAATATTGGATCATTTTCCTCAATGAATAAATGACCAAGTATAATATTTTTGTCTCATTTGTTTAACTGGGTTCTCTTTATCTACTTTTAGGACTTGTGTGAAAATCTGATGTTGTTTTAGGTCATATTTATGCAAAAATATAGAAAATTCTCAAGGGTTCACAAACTTTCAAGCACCACTGTATACTAGGTCATTGTTTGTTCCTTTGTGTGTTTCTGGTTAAATTAAATGAGAGGAAACTCACTTCTGAGGATGCTCTAAAGTGTGAGAACTCAATTGAAAGACAACTGAAGAAAAAATATATAAATAAAGAAATAAACAACAAAGAAATCTAAATAAACAACAAAGATAATAAAGGGAACTTACAGAGAATGAGAAGACTATATGCAAAGTTCTGAAAGAAAGATTGCAAGCTGAAATGGGGTTACTGAATAGCAAAAAGTCGAAACGTAAAGTAGTATTAAAGTTTCTGTTTCAAGTCTCCTTTTGTTATTTAAAGACGTAGTTCCTTTGTTTGAGTACAGTGTCTTATTTATTCTGGTTTCCTGTATTTTTAACTGCTCTATTCTCGCTACCTGTCACTCATGGCATCCTGTGGTGCAATGGTTAGAGCGAAATACTGTGTTACCACAAGAACCCTGGTTATATCCCAGCTCAGGTTGATCTCACGTAAGTGAACCAATCACTCACACACAATAAATTCCCCTCCATTATCATTATTACATCCCTGACAAACCGACCTTTGTTCGCCACTCTCTCCAGAGCCCCCAAGTGCAGAGCAGAATTGATCGCTTGTTGTTCTGTCACATTACCCACGTTGTCGAATGATGTTGCAACTTGGCTACATCAAAGGGATCACACATTTCCTATTGGTCAGACATGCACAGCCATGACCTTGACTTAAATGTGCCTAGCATTGTTGTTCCCCATTGACCGCTCCTGTTAGGGGTCGCCACAGTGGATCATCCTGATCTTTATATTAGATATGGCACAAGTTTTGTTTTTAAATGATGAATGCCCTTCCTGATGTCACTCTACCCATTTATCTGAGCATGGTACCGCCACTAAAAGAACATATTCTTTCCAGACAGGTCAGACATCATATGCAGACCTACCCAGCCCTGTCATACAATGTGTGAAAAGACATGGACCATGAAGAACACAAAGTTGTCTGTCAGGTGCTGGTATGCATTTGAGTTTTATTCCATGAACACACCACCCGACATTCATGTTACAAGCCCCACCTGGGATTGAACCCAGGCCCCTTCAGTTTCCAACAGCTGTCTCGACCCACTGAGCCGCGATAAAGAATGCTTAGCATGCATGTTCCAGAATAATAGAAGTAAGAATAATAAGAAACGTTTTTAAAATCTAGGTAGGCTTTTGCTGACTGAATATTTATAGTGTTAAGAAAGCAATCATGCATGGTTAAGTGTTCCATTGCAACATCTTCTCTGTCGAGGCCTGCCCAGAAATGTCTAGCTCAAGGCTATTTGCTCAAAGCTGTAACACAGTGAGTATGCATTTAAGAGTCATTTAAAACTGACCTCATGTTTCAAGGTTCAAGTTACAGATTGACGTTACTGTGGAAGTGACAGGTTTATCATTACTGTATACTCAGAGACTATGAAAGATGAACCCGTGTGTATATATAAACTGTAATATTTTTCATTGTCTGTCAAAAAGAATTACTCAAATGTTTGTTCACAATAATAATGCATAAAAAGTAGGCAAACAGGCAAAGAAGTAAAATCGCATTATCAGGAACATCAGTATTTCTTGGGTCCTCCTCTAGCCTTGTTGACCTCCTCACACCATGATACAGCTAGATTAAGATTCTTAGTGATCTAAATGAACTGCTTCCCATTCACACTGTGCACTGTTTTATTATATCTTTTTATTTAGTTTTCAAACAAGACAGAAATCCACACACATTTACAAATATATGAGACTTGCCCTTTCTGACCAAAATTCTGCAGCTGTTATAGAGCTCCTTCTCTTTCTCCCTGGAATCTGTTTGTCTTTCACTAACCCACCTTCTTCAAGATGCCACTCCTCTGCCTGCAAGCAACACTAACACCAGTTTCTCATAGTAAATGTATTGCATCTGCATACACACAAATTTAGTTATGCCGTTTTAGATTTACTATATATACTCTATAATATTTATTAACATACATATATATATATATATATATATATATACACACCCCTTGTTTCTACACTCAGTGTCCATTTTATGAGCTCCATCCAACATATAAAAGCACTTTGCAGCCCTACAATTGCTGACTGCAGTCCATCTGTTGCTCTACATACTTTGTTAGTTCCCTTTACTCTGTTCTCTAATAGTAAGGACCCCCCACAGGACCACCACAGATCAGGTACTGGATCATTCTCACCACTGCAGTGACAATGATGTGGTGGTGGTGTGTTTGTGTTACTGCTGGACTGAAAACAGTCCACATACCAAAAATGTCCAGCAACCAGCAGCCTGTAGGCAGTGTCCTGGGAGCACCTATGAAGGATTAGAGGATTACTGACTCAAACTGCAACGACAGATGAGCTGCTGTCGCTGATTTTACATCTACAAGATGGAGCCATTGGTAGATGTATCTAAGAGTGCACAGTGAGTGAACACAGTGTTTAAAATCTCCACCAGCACTGTTGTGTCTGATCCAGTTCTAGCAAAATGCACACCACATCAGTGTCACTGCAGTGCTGAGAATGATCCACCACCCCTGTGGGCTCCCGACCATTAGAGAACAGAGTAAAGACAACTATCAATGTATATAAAGAAACAGATTGTAATTGTAGAACTACAAAGTGTTTCTATATGTTAAACGGAACTGATAAAATAGACAGTGAGTGTATAAACAAGGGGGTGTACCAAATAAAGTGATTGGTCAGTGTATACATATGCACTATAAAAGCTTATATACACACACTCCAGAAACACCTCTAACCTACTTATTCATATCCCAATGCATTGACAATGGCATGGTTGCTGGTGTCTGATTTGTAGACACTGGTAACCTTTTGAGATATTCATCAGAACAGCCTCTAGAGTTTGCACAAAATGGTGTCAAAAAACCCAAAATATAAATAAAACGTGTGACTTTCTGTGGACAGAAAGGCCTTGTTGAGGAGAAGGTCAGAGTGATAGTGATAGATTCACTACCATTTTGATTAGGCTTCCCCCTTATGGAGAGAAACAGTAGGACAAATGTGATAAACAGCCTGTAAAAGGCACCTTGGATATAAGACTCCCTCTCCTTTCTGTCTGTTACATGGCTTTAAACTTGCCATAGAAACCTCCATTCATTGCTGAATTACCTTCCCAATTACGAGCTGTTCAAATATGCCATCAAACCAAGTGAAATTAAAACAACAAAACACTGGTGGACAAAAGAGAGGGAACATAACAACTGTATAAAGTTACAATGATCAAATGATTAAGCTGAGTTTTATGTATGTGTGTGTATGTGTGTGTATATATATATATATACATAAATAAAATCTGCTTTCCCTGGTTATTTCTGGTATTTGTTGATATCTGTCAAGGTACTTCATGTAAAAGTTCAGAAGGTAAATGTAAGTTTACATTTACAGCATTTAGCAGACGCCCTTATCCAGAGCGACTTACAATTGGTACAGTCTTACAATCCAAGCAATTGTGGGTTAAGGGTCTTGCTCAAGGACCCAACAGTGGCAGCTTGGCAGAGGTGGGATTTGAACCCTGGACCTTCTGGCCCAGAGTCCAGTACCTTAACCACTAGGCTATCACAGTCCCAAGTTGACAGTGCAAAACTCTCTACAAGGTAATGTACTTTATAATATTTGTCGTTCAACATATTATTAAAGAGTCACAGTTACAATACATAATCTCAATATAATGGAGTTGTACAACTTAAAATTACCTAAGTACGTAACATGAATCATTGTAATTCTACAATATCTAGTTTATCTATATTTTCAGTGAATCAAAAAGTCAAAACAACATTGCATTACATAGTGCAAAATAAACTTAACAGCAATTATCTTTTTTATATTAATTTGTGTATTGGGATAGCGAACTGCTGTAATTTGTGAACTGTTGTGATTGTTTTTATTTCTCTAACAACATGGCATTACATAGTGACACGTTAAATATAAGGCACCTTTAAATTTTACGTCTAAATTTGGTCATTTGGCAGGTGTTTTTATCCAGAGCGACTTACAAAATGTGCCAACAGTTGAAGGTGACACGATGCAAATACTCAATGATATAGCCTATAATTATTCATTACCAGTTAGACCATAAACTACTGCTATTCACACACTCATGAAAAAGTTCCCACTTTGACACCATCATGCGCATGTGATGACAATTAACACTAAGAAACTGAAAATAAGTTTGACAAAAAATATAAAGACAAATGAGGTACAACAAAAGTGCAGAGAATAGAAGAGGCATCATCTTAGGTATTGTCTGAATAGGTGACTCTTCAGACTTAAGCAGATGGAAGAAAGACTCTCAGCCCTTCTGAATGGTGTGGGAAAGTCATTCCACCAATAAGGAGCCAGCACACTGAAGCATCAACTCCTGACTTAGCAAGCATGATTCAGTCTCACAGAAGGATGTACCAGAAAGCTGCACAATCCAGTGATTCATGTAATGTGCTCAGAGAAATTGAGTTTGCTTTCTAAATTCACACCAACATTCTTTGCTGTGTTGGCCAAGCTGACTGAGAAGTCCAGCATCAGGGAATCCTTTGCCAGGATGTAAATCAGTTCCATTTTTTTACATAATGAGTTTCAGGTGATAGGTTCAGGTGATCATCTACATACCAGTGAGCACCAATCCAAGCAATTTAATGTACAGGGAGAACAGGAGTGGACCAAGAATTGATCTCTGACAAACTCCTGTAGTAACCCTGAGAGATGATAAAAGTGAATACCTTGGCGCTGGTTTGTCCATCCTCAGATCACTGCTACTCACCATGGCTGACCGGTGGCACCCCACAAACCTCGTTGTTTATGTGATGCTTCGACAGTCATCTGGCCATAACAATTTGTCTGTCATTAAAGTAACTCTGATATTTTCCTTTCTCCAAACATAACGCTTTTCTTTTAAACCAAAAAGTTGTATTTTGGTCTCATCTGTCCACAAAACATTCTTCCAATAGCCTTCTGGCTCGTCCACGTGATCTTTAGCAAACTGCAGACGAGCAGCAATGTTCTTTTTGGAGAGCAGTGGCTTTCTCCCTGCAACCCTGCCATGCACAC
This sequence comes from Ancistrus triradiatus, assembly GCA_025084515.1. Taxonomy (NCBI): domain Eukaryota; kingdom Metazoa; phylum Chordata; class Actinopteri; order Siluriformes; family Loricariidae; genus Ancistrus; species Ancistrus triradiatus. Next base: position 79,046 of record JAJAGP010002236.1, read on the forward strand.
CATTGTTGTTCAGTGTTCTTCTGATGGTGGACTCATGAACATTAACATTAGCCAATGTGAGAGAGGTCTTCAGTTCCTTATAAGTTACTCTGGGGTCTTTTGTGACCTCACCAACTATTACATGCCTTGCACTTGGAGTGATCTTTGCTGGTTGACCACTCCTGGGGAGAGTAACAATGGTCTTGAATTTCTTCCATTTGTACACAATCTGTCTGACTGTAGATTGGTGGAGTCCAAACTCTTTAGAGATGGTTTTGTAACCTTTTCCAGCCTGATGAGCATCAACAGCTCTTTTTCTGAGGTCCTCAGAAATGTCCTTTTTTGTATCATGATACACTTTCACAAACGTGTTGTGAAGAGCAAACTTTGATAGATCCCTGTTCTTTAAATAAAGCAGGGTGCAGGAACATTATTTGGTCTGAGTGAGGTCTTAATGTTTTGGCTGATCAAAAGTCCAAAAGTCTGAGACCATTAGTGAAAATCCTTCTGTTTTGCATTTTTTTTCAAATTTTATGTTTTTTCAAAACAAAATATATAATCAACATAACTACTTGAATGACAGATTAAGTTTTTATATTTCAGAATTCATTAGTATTTGGTATAAATCCTTTTGCTGTAATGACAGTGTGCACTTGATGTGACATGGCCTACATCATGATTTCACAATATTCCAAAGAGTATATTGTAATGTTATTGAATGATTGGCTTTCTCTGTCTTAAAGTGCTCCCATAAATACTTGATGTAGTTTAGGTCAGTCAGCACCTACTTGATCTTTGTCAAGTAGCTGCTGCAAAGCTTTGAGGTGTGTTTTAGGTCATTATCCTGCTGCAGTGTGAATCCTTCTCCACAAAGATCCAAACAAGGATTTTCACATGTGGTTTCAGACTTTTGGACCCCCGCTGTATATATAAAGATGTGGTTGCACCACGTGACATGTTCTAAGTGCCTACATCTAACAAAGTATCATTAACATACTTTATATAATGATGGGCTCTGTATAATACCCACACTTAACCAGTGACAACTTTCATTTTAATAAAACAGAAGTGTTTATTTAAAGACAATGTACACCAGATATTTCAAGCTTTTACATTTTAGGCTATAAAATTTACCACACAAAAATAGCTTTCTTCTGTTATTTTAGGTCAAGTTCACTCCAATGTTTCTAAACGAACAAATTATGAAGGACTGGGAATTACATCACTTTCTCAAATACTACCTTCTTTCAAAGTAACAAGAGGATGAAGCTGATTATTGTTACAGGCGTAAAGTGATTAATTACAGATCCACATGATTAAATAGAAAAGAAACAGGAAAAATGTGGGTTACAGCTAAATAAAGACGTCAGAAATAGTGACAAGAGCAAATAAGTAGTAAATTCACTACATCTATACATGAATTCTGATATACAAATGCATGTCGTAATGTTTATGAATACCTAATATAAAAAAAAATAAAGCCAGATCATGCCATCTACCCTAATGAGTTTATTACTTACATGGAAAACAATGGAGATTATTGATATCCAGTGACAGCTCATAACATGTTCATGCAAGTGTCGGGACAGTGTGCTGCCTATTTGTCATACATTTCAAACTGACACAGGTGACGGTTTCCCACCATGCAGAGAAAAAGCAGTAATATAGTACAACCCCAAATCAGAAAAAGTTGGGACAGTACAGAAAATGCAAATACAAATATATATGCAGTGTTCCTTACAGTTCCTTTTACTTTTATTTCATTGCAAACAGTAAGAACCCAAGATATTTCAGTTTTTTCTGGTCAACTCCATGTCATTTGTTAACAAACAACCATTCCTGCATTTCAGACCTGCCCAAAAACATACATTCCCCAAAAAAGTTCAGACGGGGCAATTTAGGGCAAGTAATGAGGGGAAAACTAAATAATGATATGATTTCAAACTGGTAATGCCAACAGCTGATTATAAACATGATTTGATACTTGAGATTTGAGGAGTACAGATGGACAGAGGATGTCCAGTTTATCAACAACAATGTGTAAGAAAATGACTGAAATATTTAAAAACAATGGTCCTCAAAGAAAGACTGGAAGGGATTGTACAGTGCATAATTATCATTAAACAATTCAAGGAATCTGGGGGAACTTCAGTGCGTAAAGGGTGAAAAGATGTGATCTCTGATCTCTCAGACGCCACTGCAGCAAGAACCATCGTTCTTCAATAGCTGATAGAACCACATGTGCAAGGGATTACTTTATCAAGCACTACAATACAGAGTACAATCTACACTACAATCTTCTGCCCATCTTTACTTCTCAAAGTCTCATTTTGTGAATACTGCGTTTGATCAGAAAAAATGAAATATCTTGGGTTCATACTGTCTGCAATGAAATAAAAGTCAAAGAAAACGTAAGAAACGCTGCATTTTTTTTTTTAAATCACCATTTTCCATACCGTCCCAACTTTTTCTGATTTGTAGTTGGAGCAACAGTGTTTATAGCAGGTTCTGCTCACCATGAAAACATATTACCTGATTACATTTACCAAAGTCCTAAAAAACTATTAAATGTTAGCTTCAAATTATACACCAGAATATTATACATTTTATAAAATATCCATATGGAACAAAGCCACTTTAATAAACATCCCTGAGTGCTCCAGTTTTGGTTCAGAACTACGTGCATCTACAAAGTTTCAATTTAGAACTCCTCAAAATGATTACCATAAAAATCATTTTTCAAAAAAACAAACAAAAAAAAATCGAATTTTCCAACTAAGAAATTTAGTTCACCTGTTTTGAGTTTGTCGTGTTATGTAAGTAAATTATTATGCATAGAGGGATTATATTTTTAAAAAACAAGTCAGACTGCTGGCAATAATGTATTAGAAATATAAAAAATGTCCAGAATGCCATGGCCAAATAGGAATATACAGGGTACATTCATTCACTTACAGCAGTTCTCTGTCAAACTACATACAAAACATGCATTAGAAAATATGTTTGAACATTTTTCAGACTACAATGTTTCACAACGATTTTGTCCCATGCGTACAATACCTGTATCGGGTCTTGTACCGATACCCCACGCCCATTATAATGCCAAGAAACTACATAAATAGTCCAAGTTTGTCCTGCTGCATGACATTCAAATTGCAAAGATGTTCTTTCAACCTCATTTAAAAATGCTCAGAATTATTTGGTTGTAAAGTGGGTGACCAGGATAAACGTTGGGCCTCCCATATTCATTGTGTTACATGCGTCGGGCCATATGATTTTTGGCATTCCTAAAATTGAGGGAACCTAAAGATCACGCTTCGGATTTCTACTTCCGCTTGACAAATTGTCTAACATCAAAATTCAAACATGCTTTCACATAACTATCCTACTTTATCATTTGCTATGAGGCCAGTAGCTCAGTCAGGAATTACCTGTGCCAGAGCCTCCTAAACACAATGAGTCTGGTCATGAGAAAATAAACCAAGTAGGGGACAAGATGGATACCTTTTTTTGTAAGATCAAGTTTGTAAATATTGGAATACAACACATATATATGTAAGAAATAATGCATATACAGTGGTACCCCGATTCTCAAAGTTAATTTGTTCCAGAAGGCTTGTCGAGAACCGAAAACGTTGAGTATAGAGAAAATACTTCCCGTAAACAATAAATGTAAATTGAATGAATCCGTTCCAGAACCCCAGGAAATCCACACTGTATAAGGCATTATATGTATTAATGGAGTTGTATTGTACAGGTGCTCCCTGATTTACGAAGGGGATATGTTCTGACAAAAAGTGAAATATAACAAGAACCGAGTTTAGCGAGTGTTTGGTAGAGAGTCTATACTGTATAATAGTGGAGATATGGAAAGGATATGATAAGTATGTTAATGTTTAAAACACAAGGACCCACAGGCCAAAATAATTAGCAGAACATGCTTATTTTATAATAACGTCTTGAGAAATATCACGTAATTTAGTGAGTAATGGATTGAAAGTCAAAAACAAACGCACACATACTGTATTGGTGAAGTCAGGGCGCTAGCAAAGCTGCTAATGCTCACTGCAGCCTGTTATCTGGAGCATTGCGTTCCAGTTTCTCTTTCGGTTTGCAGTCAATACAACCCTTTTTAATACCCATGGAGATCTATTTGCACTAAGAATACAGCACTGTAGATGCAATACTAAATAAAAACATGATGAAAATAGAGGAGATCTTGACTGAAAAATAGCAGAGATTCACTTCACTGAGCACCAGCTATTGTGAATCCGAATCACTGTGTACTGAGTCGTGAATCATGAGTTGTGAAGTTTCGGCTGAAACGAGGCATGCGGCTCGACTCATACAAGTTTAAGCAAATGTGCCGAGTACAGAGCAACCGATGAGAACCAAGACTAATTCTTCTGGTCAAAATGTGTCGAGAACCGTATTTGAGTTCCGAGGTGGTCGAGAACCGAGGTACCACTGCACAGTAAAAGCTCATTTCTCTGTCACATAAAAACCATGCCAGATCGTTTGTAATTAGTTTATGGGGCAAAAAAGTAACATTTTGTTGTCCAGTGCTACGTAATCTGTTAGATGGAATGAAACGCGAACAGTGTGGGAATGGGATGCGGTGGTGTAGAGTATATACATTAAACCTGCAAAACACGCCTGTAACGTTCAGCTGCAGCAAATCCATGTTTTACATCACAATTCGTTATTGAATGTTACAGAAAGCTATCCTGCATTATTTTCACGACAAAAAGTAAACAGCTTAAAATAGCGGACAGGGTGGTGTAATTAAAATGGCATGGTATGGCTACTTTATATTACCTACTTTATATTACCTGTCACAATGTCCTAATATGCCCCACATTTACAGAGAAGTAAGCTTAATATGATTGCTGTTAATTTTCCTCTTCCTCTTCTTCTTCACTGATGCCAATTTCTTCTTCTTGGCCCTGCCCTTTGACATCACAGCCTCTCGAGTCATGTGACTCACCTACTTCCTCCAAATCTACTTCCTCTTCTTCCTTCTCCTCAACAGTAGACTCTACTGCTTCTCGGTCACTGTTCTCAGAGCCTGAAAGGATTGTGAAGAGAACATTATTACACACCTATTCTAGGGCTGTATAATTCATATTGTGACTGACTCTGGACTACTAACTGGAAGACTGAGTTCAAATCTCAAATGTATAGCTTAACTATAAGTATCTCTGGATACGGGAATCGTGTAAAAGTAACATTTATGGGCAGTGAGCAAAGGTTTTGACTACTATTAAAACACTGAGCTCAAATCCCATCCGGACCAAGCTGCCACTGTTAGTTATTTAAGCAAGTCCAGTTCAAATCCAAGTCACTTTGGTGTTTGCAAAATGTCATACATGATTTAGTCGTGACTACCAACAAACATTTTGAGTCTTACCCAATATTTAAGCATTTAAAAAATGTATTCTTCTCATTTTCCAAGTCATTCAGCACTGTCTGAAGCAAATTAAAGAATGAAAGGAAAGGATTCCATTTGGAATAAAACGCAGCAATATTACCTTTCAAAGTGAAATCTAATCTCGTCCAATCTAAGAAAATGCAGAACATATTTGAGCCACAACGAAACTAGAGGTGATTCTGTGGACTTCCACAATAATAAAATACAGTGTCTCGCCAAGAAAGAAGTGAAAGCTCGAATATCTGACTGAACTCAAGATAATGAAAATGATGCGGGTGAAGAAACGTTACGATAAAGGGACATTAATGCCTAAAACCTTATTTTTATTCTCTCATTATCTCAAAATGATAACTTCCCACAAAAATACAGAGTTAAATTACATGGTGAGGCAGAGCATTTATCACACTGAACAAAAACAACACTGGTTAACACATTTATATAATTAGGACTTGGAAATGCAGTCTTGCACAGTGCACTTGAATGTATTTTGCTTATTGCGCCGTCCCACCATTGTTCTGTAAGAACAGCTTCCAACTCATGTTCCCAAGCACTTTTAGTTTTACTACGAGAATACACATCCAAAGCCGTAAGACAAAACAAGGCATGAACAAGCAGAAATAAAGCACAAAATCTAAAAGGCTAGCTCCTGATACTATAGGCATTATATTTGTAAGGAGCACTTGCTATAAAGTTGAAACTGGTTTGCAGTGCTAAGCCACCACAGCTATATCTCACCGCTGTAATGCACCTGGAACTGTCTGCTTTCTGCCCGTATTGGCTCAGGGACCATATTCATAAACATTCTAAGTGCTAAGAGATGCTCCTAGAGGCAAAATTCGAAGAAAAATCTTAGAATTGAGGGCGTTTCCCTCTTAAAGTTAGGAGTAGATCTTAATGAAGATAAAAGTTATTCATAAAGCATCTTAATTCCTAAAAAAGCTCCTAAAGTGAAAAACTGTTAAGAGTAGGGAGGAGGACTTTTAGGAGGCTTGGGAGTCTTCAAAAAATGCCTAGCAAACCCTTTCTCCTCACTGGGATAAAAGTTTTGTCTTTTTCTTGCTCAGAGTTGTTTTGAGGGTGCTTCTGAATCACTCTTAAGCTTAAACTCCCAGCTAGGCATTTTTAAGATAAGTTAGGAGCTCTCTAAGTGGAATTTTGGGGTCCAATCGTCAAATGCTAATGCTGCCACAGTCTCATGCTACACATGGCATCTGTGGTTGTTCATAAAATCTGTGCTCTTAACAACAACTAACTACATTTTCTGTTTTCTCTCCAAGCTTGTGTACCAGTTCCAGCACCACACACTAAGATGTTCCTCCGCTTCAGCCCCACCATGCCCGGGCCATGCCAGGGGCAGTAACTCTCTCCCTCCTCCGGTCGGCTGGGGATGACGTCCCGCCAAGGAAATTCCCACCAAGGAGGTGGAATCCTGCAGTGACTGTGTACTGGACTAAATGATGCCGATATTAATATTACGTTATTTTATTCAATATTTTTATTCACTTTGTTTTTTAACTATTACTACAGACTTATTTGACAACATAAATTAGTTTCATTCTTACATACACCATCTAAGCCTACCAAGGAGGTCGGGTCTTGGTCCTCCCAAGGTTTCTTCCTCATAACGCATAACTGTCGCCCTAGGCTTGCTCAGTTTGGGATTGGATGTAGATATTAGCAGATAATCTAAAATCCTCTTGTACTGAAAGTGTTCAAGGAAAGTGAAAACACTGCAAAATACCCAAACTTCTACCATTTTAATTTGGAGTATATAGCCTACATCTTTGTCAGTTACTGCACCTGGTTTCAGGTCATTCATTACCTGTGACTTGACCTGCATCTTCATCGCCATTATCATCTTGTTTTTCCAGTTCCTGTTTTGAGTCCTGGCTGACCTGTTCTGGGTCATCGTCTGAGTCTGAGATGATCACACACTCGTCTCCATTACTGTTCTGAGGTGGTTTGGGAGTGCTGGCAAACACATTCAGGAAACGGATTCAGGTTTGCACTACTGCTGCCACAGTGCAATACATCACAATAATAAACTGCAATTCCCAACTAATCATGGTGACAGGCACGCAAAATACAAGCAAGCAAAAGCAGTTTGTGTTATAAATCCAAAAAGCATTGTTATGGGCTTGTAGAATGTTTTATTACCTGCCATTTTCTTGTGGCTCCCACAGCGGGGTCAGGTAGTACCTGAGAGGGTTTTTGTACAGGTCATCCTTTAGAATCTGGACCAGAAAATATGTCCTGATTATGAAACATTAATATATTACAAAGCCTGCACTTAGATAACTTTTCCTGAACATGTTATGCAAGTCCATCACACAGGATATTACAGCCCTTTGTGGTACAGTTCAATTATGTGTTCAATATGACAAAAAAAATGAAATAGCGTTCTCAGGAAACTTGTCAGACTATTGCTGTTATTTAAAATGAAGGCCATTGAATGCGTCAGATTGCCAAGAAGATGATGGTTTCATTCAAAAAATCCACAACTGTCTGGAGATGGCACTTTGTTGAGTTCAGGTTTCCTCTTAAAAAAAAAAAAAAAAAAAAACATCTTCAAAAACAAAAATCTGGAATGCCAAATGTCTGCAAATCTAACTTCAGAAAATGGAAGACTGTACTATGAATGTAAATATTGATAAATAGAACAGTTTACTAAAATCAAAATTAGTTACAACACTGTCAGTGTATTAACTACATTACCTTAGTGTCTTGATAAAAAATAAATAAATAAATAAATAAATAAAAATTATATATATATATATATATATATATCCTATATAGATATATATATATATATATATATATATATATAATACACACACACACACACCACACCACACACACATATACATATATATATATATAGTATATATATATATATATAATATATATATAATATATATATATATATATATATATATATTTAGCAATTTTAAATAATTGAAATTGCATAATTAAATAAAAAAGTATAAATTATTTTTGTGCTTGACTAAATGTACAATTAGTACCCTGACACCAGCATAAACATTATATTGCCTAAAGGATCAAAGTTGAGGTGTTAGTTAATATAATCATAGTTAACACTGTTTAAACAAAGATTTAATCAGAAAAATCATCCGTTTTATGTATTTATGCACAATGGATTGAAATACACTTTCAGAAGTTCTCCATCACACATAGTTTCTTGTTCCAGTATATTCATATATCAGCAAATATGGTATATATGTAGGCGTCAGCTTTAAGTGACATTAACTGCCAGAGATGTAACTAAGCTACTGGCACTGACACACAACTTAAAGTACCCGCCACGGTTTTTGTAAGTTTTGCACTTATTGAATAAGTCCCCCTAGATGTGAGCCTTCAACTAATGAACTTCAAATGTATTGCACATGCACGTTCACACACTTTGAAAGTTCATTAGTTGAAGGCTCACATCTAGGGGACTTACTGTCATAACAATTATTCATCCTACATCTGCAGTGAGTTGATATAGTGAGTTTTGTTTTTTTTACAAAAAAATACAATTTTGTTAGGCCAGTGTAACTGAAATGACAAAAAACTATTACCGTATTTTCTGGACCATAAAGCGCGCAACACCGGGTATAAGACGCAATATCAACGATCGGCTGCTAACGGATCTATTTTCATACATAAAGCGCACCGGGTTATAAGGCGCATGAAATGAAACAAAACTCTTAAGTTCCCTCGGAAGCCTCAGTTTGGTCTTTACCTGGCGCAGGGTGTCCTCTTCTTGCTTCCTCCACTTCCCGTACCATTGATTCGTTAATGTTGAATTTCTCTCGCAGCTGCTCTATGTCCATGTTGTACTGCGTGACTGATAGCGTTGAGTTTTGAAATCCGCTTCGAAAATAAATGAATGAATGCACACAGCCGTAACGGTGAAGCACATACCGTATTACTCCGCTATGCTGCGCGCACTACGGTGGCCCGTAAGCTTCGTAACCTACCAAGACCGTGATAAAACATTTTTTGAACAGGTTTAATGAGCGCCGTGTACCATCTACAATCGGTTCTAGGTCAGAAGGCTCAACCAGAATTAATTCATACATAGACGCACCGCATTTAAAGGCGCACTGTCGATTTTTGAGAAAATTAAAGGATTTTAAGTGTGCCTTATGGTCCGAAAAATACGGTACATATTTTGTAGCATTTCAAAAAGCTCTAATATACCTGCGCAATGTCATCCTTCCCAGGATCACTGTGGTCACTGAACCAGTGGAAGAAGCTCTGATACACCCCTCGTGAGTTTCGTCTTGCTTCACTATTTCCAGTCAAAGACTCCCCATGATGCCAAAGAATCGGGTTCGAGTAAGAAACTGGAGATCCTGTGGAGAAAGAAATTTAATGACACCAGTTAAAAATGGCTAAAATGGTTAAATGTGGCTTGGCTATTATACCTATACTTAAAAAGTCCCACTTACAGAAAAATCAGGAAGAACATGCTTGTATGCCTCTTACCTCCCATTCCAAGATGAAGCTCTTTCACTATGACTTTGTTCTGAAAGAAGGGATTTCGACGGAAGTGAAAGCAAATCCGGTAGCCAAGTTTGTTGTTTTTGAAGGTTTCAATCTGTATGGTAGAGCACAGCACAATACAATGCAGAGAAGAGTGCTCAGTACAATGCATGTGCATTTCATATATGGTACTGAACAAATATTTATGGAGAAACAACTCTCAAAAACAAGGCTGGTTATACTACCTCCAAATTGGACATGTAGCTGAGAGCATCTTCATCACTCTCATCAATGTATGCTGACAGGTGTGGGTGGTTGAGAAGCTGAAAAGCTCTTAGTTAAGCAAAATATATATGCACATTATTCAGTCCAAAAACATACCCACATACACATTCTGACTTACAAACAACTTTGTAGTGCGTCATATAATGCTACCTAAGCCTGTTGTTCTGAGATGAACTGTTCCTGGGACATCCTTCTTGAGGAGACCCCAGGGCAGACCCAGGACCCACTAGAGGGAGTATATCTCACTGTTGGATTGGGTAAGTCTGGGGATCCCAGGGAGAGAAATGTTTTTTTAGCCTCTTGCCACTGCAACCCTTTCCAGGAGAAGCAGACGGGAGCTGAGACTAAACACTGACTGCATCAGCAAGCATTTGCAGCTTGCTCTAGCATTAGCTGCAGCATGTCCACAAAGTTCCACACTCACTTGTATGTCATAGTACGGTTCCGAGATCATACATACTTGTAAGAGTCTGTTGTTATGGTACATGATCTAAAATGCACAAATGAAAAATCATAGTCTAGCACAGTTTGGTGATTTGTCAGCTCTAACAAACCTAAATCTGCCCAGTGGTTAATGACCAAGAGAAGTATGTGAAAGTAAAACAACAACAAAAACCTACATGTCAGTGCAGGACTCCGGCCCTACGGTAGCGTTTTAGCGGCAATGATTTAAAAAAAAAAAAAAATCTAATCGACCAAAATCAAAATGCTGAAACTGTACACTGTAGCATAAATGTCAAACAGAGTGCTAAAAAAATTAAATAAAGTTCTAATTTCCCACAGGTTTTACAAACATAAAAATCTAAATTTCTAAATTGATATAAGACGATTAAACCCGTCAATGCAACCACTGATTTCAATGCCATACGGCTTTAGATCATCATATGAATTGATAAAACAATTTGTCCTTTCACACAAAACACACTGACATTCAAGTCTGTTGGATTCTTCCTCCTGAATAAACCCAATTTCTTGCACAACATTTTAGTGTTCTTCCCCGGTTCGATCTCGGCCTGTCTGGAGCCTGCATGTTCTTCCCGTGTCCGCGTGGGTTATCTCTGGGTGCTCCGGTGTCCTCCCACATTCCAAAGACATGCGTGATAGGTTAATTGGTTTTTCCAAAGTGCCCCTTAGTGTGTGCCCTATGATGGATTGGAGCCCTGTCTAGGGTTATTCCTGCCTTGTGCCCTATGCTGCCGGCTAGGCACCAGCTCTCCCGCGACCCTGACCAGTATAAACGGGTAAGGGAATGAATGAATAAACATACAGTGGGGGCCACATGTCTGAGACCACTAGTGAATATACTTGTCTGGTTATTTGCCAATAAGGATTCATATAGCAGCAAGATAATAACCCAAAACACACCTCAATGCATTGAAGACAAAAGAAGATCAAGGAGTGCTGACTTTCAGACTTTTCTCCACAGGCAGCTGACCACACATTTACAGGGGCACTTGAAGACAGAAAGCCAAGCATTCAAGCCAAGCATTGTGAAATCTTGCAGGGATAACATGGATCACCAGATTGGCACAAATATGGGAGTCCATGCCAGCTCAAGTGCACCCTGTCATTTCAGCAAAATGGGGAACATACCAAATACATTTTTAAGATTTTTTTTCACTCAAATTCTTAATCTGATTATTTGATTCATAATGGGAAATAGAAAGTGGAATCATTTTTCGCTAGTGGTCTCTGACTGTTGGCTCCCACTGTAACTAGGTTATAGTCATTTATATGGGTTTTAGGTAACACCCTTAATGACTGTGGATTGTTTTGTTAGTGTTTTGTCTTATAATTGAAGGGGAAAAAAGATCTGGTCTCAAAATTGAAATGTGATATATAAAATAAGACTGTCTTTAATTCATTTTGAAGGCTGCAAGTGTGTGAACACAAAAATTTTTGGCAACCCTGTCTGAGTAAATACAGATAGTCGCCATTTAACAACCAAATTACATTCTGTGAAACAGAAGGAGAGAGAAAGGTAGAGGAGGAACAAAAATGAGTACTACTTACAATAGGACAGGCACATACTAAGGCCATTTACAGCTCGTCACAAACAAGCAGCAGAAAGTCAGAAGGGACTTGGATCAGATGGTCGCTAAACCGGTGCATACCTGTACATTGGGGTGTGGGCCTCCAAAGTAAAATGCTTATGACTTCCTATAGATTAGATGAAGCTTTGACAAATTACTAACACTACTTCCACCCACTGACCTCACATGGCTGAAGATCCCAGTGGGCATGGGTGAAGAAAGGATACAGCAGTGAGCCAGAACCCCGGGATGCTCTGGGCGATTGAGGCGCGCTGCTCGAGGTGCGGGCGCCTCTGACGGCCCAGTTTGAGCTCGAGGCGCCGGTGCAGGCGCGATCCTTTCTTCTCCAGAGCGTCCAGTCTCATCTGCACATGCGCCAGCATCGCCACGGAACGCCTGAGCTCGGGGGCCATCTGCACCGATACAATGGCGCACTCGCCATCCTCTCGCTCCACATCCTCCTCTCCGTCGTCGTCTTCATCGGACGAGCTAGCTGTGGACGAGCAGCCGCGCAAAGAATCGTCTTCATCTTCCTCGTCCTCTACCTCAAGCGCTCGGCGTGCGCGCTCCCTCTTCCGTGCCCATTCCTCTCTGGATCTCGGTGCGCACGAGCTGTCCGCCTGTCGAATCCGATCAGACTGGGTCATATTCGGCTGATCAGACACCTTCTCACCGAGGGCTTGTCTGGACGAACAAGGCGTTTCGGTATCGTGATCCCGGCTACCTGTAAGGCTTGCGAGCACTTCAGCCGCGGCCATCGCCGCTCTGCCGACCGGGTCTCCATCTACTACCAGACCACAACTTTGTGCACTGCAACTGTCATTCTCTGTCCGCTTCTCTCTGGCGCTCTCGGAAATTACCTGCACGCGGTTACTCTGTGGTGCGCCAGCTTCACTTTTGAATCGATCTGTGTGCGTTTCGGTTTCCTCCCTCGAACCGATCCGCTCGTCTTTCTCATCGTCCAGTTTAACATGCTTGGACCGCGGGGAGTCTGGCTGCTCGCGCGGGCTTGCGTTTCTCTTCTTGTTTGACTCGGACGGCTTATTACTGCTGTCCGATAATGTACTCATGTTATATAAACAGATATGTCAGCACGCTCACGTTATGGGGTGTGAAATCACAGCTTTATTGCCGTTGCTCTGATCCTACACTACTACTTAGGAAGGTCGTTAGCCAAACAGCTAACCAGTTTGCATAGATAAGCAGCACTTCTCGCCTATCGAGAGCCCAAGCAGCCTGCCTAATTTCCAGAGGCCTAGCTCAATTCTAACGTAACTGTAACACCACTTAACAATATGGAAATCAACAAGAATAAAGCTCTCTTACTTAAACGTAAGGCAAGGCCTCGCCATTTATAATCCCGTGTACTTGTTTATAATTAGTCCTTCCGTTCGCCATTTGTCTGAAGCAACGTTGTTTTTCATACGAACCTCAAAACAATGCTCTGATTGGCTGAGCCGTGTGGCGCAAAAATCGTCTCAACCAGTTGGTAAGCAGAACCCTCTTACGCTATAGGCCAATTCAAATACAGACTTTTCGGAATCGACTCGTATTCTGATTCCGGGCACTGGGAATCGATAGAGTCGATCACATTTTTTCTCGACATGCGATGATTTAACCGTGTAAAACAAATAGCCGAAAACTTGATACAATTCACAGCTTTACGACATAATACGCTATTGCTATTCATATTTAGTATTCATAATGATTCACGGACACATTTAATCGGTTTTTTTATTCTTCAGTGCCATCAGAAATTAAATTGTATCGTTAAATAGCCTCTATATAATAGACAGATACTTGTATATGGATGCTTTTTTTATGAAGTTCTTTTTTTCAAGGTAAAAGCAGTTCATGTCATATTTGTTTTGCTTGAAAGGCCTCATTCCTACTACCGCAGCTTTATCCGAGTCGATGGAGTGGGAGAATCGACTCCTTTATTTTAAAGCTTGACTGCCAGCACGCATTTGGCGCATCACGACTGCGTTGTCTTTGCGCGTGATTTTGGACCGTCGTGAAACTAACGATGAAATAAGTTTAATGTTCGCTGGTATATAAAACATGCAAAAATGACTCGTAACTTTTAACAACTGTAGTTTTATTTCGTAAAATAGCAATGTCAAAATGTTATGTACAATGGACAATAAAGGATTTACTTTAGTATTTTGTTTTTCCCTGTGTAGAAAATTATTCTTGCTCCCAGTTTAGCTTATATTTCCTATTATCAGGTTATAGAAAATCAGAAATTACTACACAATCAGAAACACATGCTTTTGCTGGTGGTTACTCACAATGTGTCACAAATGTGACTCAACACGGTAAAATATATTTTCAAGAATGAAACATGGTATATTGTGCCATCCAACTCAAATCCTGGTTCCTATTAAAAAAAAGAAAGTGTAATTATATAGTGATCCTTTATCAATATTAATAATCCATAAATATCAGAGCAGAACTAAGAATTACAAACAGGCCTAAAATATAATTCATAAGAAGTCATTTCCCTTCAGATGTGGTACCAGAGCTCATATGGTTTAACTCAAGGGTGAGCAACTTTAGACCAGCAGAATAACATAGTTGATTTATTTGCTATAACAGATGTATTTAACATGGTAGTTAAGTGATGCTGGCCACTCACATGTAGACCAATACAGTGTTTCATACCTGGTGATTCTTCAGTTAGAGGAACTTTTACATCCCCAGATTATAAATAAATGTCATAAATACTTTATTACAAAATACATAGCTTAGGTATTAAACATATTTATTGCATCATCAATCAAAACATCTGCAGCAAAATCATTATGATTTCCATTTTTCAATGTTTTAAACATCAATGCTTTGCTACTTTGGCCTTGTTATCATCCCAGACTTTAAAATTTCTCTTCTGTAGTAAAATGATAAAAATTGATCAATGAATTAAAAAAAATCAAATTGTGTTTTTTACAGGAACTGAAAAAGATATAGAATGTGATATATATTTTATATCTATACAACTTATGCATATTTTTGAACAATATATTATGGTCTACAACATTACTGTCATTACCACAACAGCCTATGATTTTTGTATCGAATTATTTGAAGGTAACGCTGGTTTACGTTGTAACCATGGAAACAGAGAGAAGAGTGACATTTTAAATGTATGCATTTATATGTATTGAAAGTGTGTCCACAATTTATGATGGGGGGAAAAAGTACCCCCAAGTGAAGAATCACCCACCTACATGATGCGTTCTGGTTACTAAGCCATTTTAGAGGGGGTACCTGTGTAACCTTTGTCCCTTCCTTTTCAGAAATTCTGCCTCATCCACTGTCCAAACTGAGCCCTTCCCTCCCTCGGCACGCACAAAGCACTTATGGAGGCTGAGATTGTGCCGGACTGCATTCTGCATAAAACAAATGAGAAAATCTGGCATAAATACACTGATGTAGAACAGTTATTTATCTATTACTGTACTAAAGAAATAATCAGATATTAATCGAATTGTCATTCACAGTCACGTTTAAAATTTCTGGGTTTGTGAAAACTGATGTGGTTACAAAAACCTCAGGATGTGCACACTGAGCCACAGAAAAACAACTACGGTAACATACCTTCCAGGTAGCTGTGTTATGACGGAAGTAGCCGAACTTGCGTGTGAACCAGTGATAGATTTCATTAAGTGTTAACTGTTTCTCTGGAGACTCAAGAATTGCCTACAAAATAGCACATACAAAGAAATGCACTTGGTTAGTATTCAGATAATGAAGAAGATCGTGTGTCTGTCTAAGCTGGAAAATCCATAAATGCTCACCAATCTTATCATGGAAGCGTAGGTAAATGGCGGCCTTATGTTTGTATATTGGTAGCACTCAAGGCTTGAGAGAATTCCTGCAGAATAATAATATCTTTGTAAATACACAATTAATAGTGTACTGAAATAGAATTTGAAAAATGATTTCATGAAGGATCTGAAAGTCTGCTACCTCTTGTGACACTGAAATAAAGTGCATATACTGCAAATACTCTGTTCTACTTGCACACAATTTGTTTCATTTTCACAACTGTGGTGGTACAAACTAATACTCACATAATTTAAGTTATGGAACTTTTGATATTACCTGGATTTCTATAATAGTTACTCATAAAATGTAAGTGTGACTGATAAAATACTTCTGTCTTTCTGCATTTCTGTTTCTTTTTTTCATCTGAAGCTTGTTGTTATCAGGGAATGATACACGGGAACAAATCTCAGGGACATTTGAACAAATCTTTCCTGACAAGAGCAGGATTGTCTCCTGAAATATTTCTGGAGAAATCATTAGCCAAGGATTCACATGTCAAGGTTCTACTAAATGTGGAACTAATGTATTTATATATTGTTGTGAGTAGTACAGTTGTGCACATAGTTTTTAAAAAGTGCTTAGTACCCTCCATAGGGTCCCCTGTGAAGAACTGTGATGTTGGGATCTGCCAGAATGCTGGAGGAAGCATGGTGGTTGGAAATAAGTTTTCGCCATGCAGGGTATTCAAACCCTGACACAACGGCAGGCTTCCTGTCTGAGTGCTGGACTGCTTCAGTCTCGAGTTAGGCTGTAGTTGAAAGGCACAATATTGAGGTTATAGATAATCACTGCCTGTGAGTTTTATGTAATACATTTATCATATTTGCCCATTAAAAAGCAGACTGCAGCAAAAGTTCTTACCTTAAACAGATGTAGGGACATGAATTGCAGTTTTTGCTTCTCCACAATCAACTTCAATAAGTAAACAACATGTTATTTGTATTGCTCATAATGCTTTTAAATAGTAGACATTAATAACTTAATTTGGATTTATATGGATGAATTATTGTACTTTTATTTAATTCCTCTGCTGCGGCTACAAGGGTCAACCTCTCCCATCAGCTTTACACACAAGCTCAATAATTTATCAACTATGCTCAAATGCACAATGTTAGGAAGGACAAAGGCACTTTGAACCAACACGAAAACCTCATACAACTGTATAGCATAGCTGCTTTTGTGCCTTTTATGATCACTGATGAAACAGCTTCTTTTGATGCCAACAGTTTGACGAAGCAGGCATAGAGCAGATAAGACATATTTCTACATGCTCAAATCTGTTTGTTTCTGAACCTTTAATGAATGAGTGCCCCTCTGCCTTTAGTAACAGCAAACAACCATCTGAACATTGCATTTTTCACTGAATATATTAATTTACATGTACAGCATTTAGCAGACGCCCTTATCCAGAGCGACTTACAATTGGTACAGTCTTACAATCCAAGCAATTGTGGGTTAAGGGTCTTGCTCAAGGACCCAACAGTGGCAGCTTGGCAGATATGGGATTTCAACCCTGGACCTTCTGGTCCAGAGTCCAGTACCTTAACTGCTAGGCTGCCACAATCCCACTTTCACAGATTAGACTAGAAATGTATCTGAACCCTAATAACTGTTAGAGTTTCTTGTAGCATCAATATGATTCCTGTAGCTGCCAATCACTAAACATTAAGATGAAATTAAAGACCATTCTAGGATTTTGACCCTTTTCATGTCAAGATTCAGTATCTCAGCTGGGTGAAAGTTTGGATTTTACCCCTGTGTTTCAGGTGATTGCCTGGTTATATCACCTACCTGCTATTAAACGTCCAGCTTTCTACTCTGACATTATCCTCTATAATATCTTGCATACAATACTGAATTGTTTCGTCAGTGATCATATGAGGCACAAAAGCAACCCCAACCTATTTTATACAGTTGTGATGAGGTTTTTGTGTTGGTGCAAAGTGCCTTTTTCTTTCTTAACATTGTGCCTTTCTGCTAAAAAGTAAAACTTTTTTTGTCCACAGTGTATCTTTTGCACACTTGAGATGTGTAGTATTTTTCAAGAGCAGTGATTTTTTTCAGTGCGATCCTTCCATTAAAATAGTTTTTGTCCAGCATTTTCTTGTACTGTAGTCAAGATATGTCAGTTACAGACAATTTTCAGATCTTTTGCTGTTAGCACTGGGTTCTTTTCACTTCTTTTAGCATTGGTCTTCTATTTGTGTCATAACTGCAAGAAGTGTATGTTGTAGACAGTTTGTCTTATTGCAGATTCATGAATATATTTAGAAATGCTTTTGCATTCTTTTAAGCTGCCAAATTCATTAATTTTGAGGTCTCTGAATTTTGTTTTGATTGGCACATGGTTAACACAAACATATCTTTATTGAAAAGAGCACATCACACCTGTAATGTTAGAGGTTTACGTACTGTTTTCAACCTTATAAAGACATGAAAATGACAATTGTTTGTGTGTCATTAGTTTAAACAGAACATGTTTGGCTTTGAACACCAGACCATGTTTATGAGGTTTAATATAATGCAAATTGTTGTGTTGTTGTGTCTATACCTGATTCTCCATGCGTTGTACCACATCTTTCTGCATTCTCCATTGTTGAGTAGTTTTGTCTCCAGGAGGGTGCTCAGAATCGAGATGTCTGTTATGTATGCCATAAATAGAATAATTATTATTTCACATTTATTGTAACATTTATTATAACTGTTTCAACTGGAGCCACATGCACACATACACACAAACACTCTCACTCATTCACACGGGGACACTTTAAAGTCACCAACTGACCTAACCCATGTCTTTGGAATGTGGGAGGAAACTGGAGTACCCCAAGGAAACTAACACAGACATGGGGAGAACACTGAAACTCACACAGGTAGCAGCCAGGCCGGGACTCAAACCCAGATCTCTGGAGTTGTCAGATGACAACACTAATCACTGCACTACAGTGCCACTCTAGCTGTAAATTCCAGCTATTCTTTAGGACAACTAAGTGGGAATTCAGTATCATATTTTCTGGATTTTTTTCTCAAAAGATCTATAATAACTATTATTTTGTAAGTAATGCTAGCACATAAGCAGCAGGCCACAGCTAGCAGGGTGACCATTTAACTGCTAATAATGCGTGTCACACTCGTAGTTTCAGTATCAAAATCTATTCAGCATATTCCATGAGACTTATTCAAGAGTAGCCATAAGTAAAATGAACCATTTTTATTATGCATTAGTGTTTACATAAAAGGTGTAAGAATTCCTCATTACTCACTTTAGATATAGACTATTCTCCTTGAATGTTTCTTTACAGCCTGGCCACTTGCAAACCTCTTTGGAGTGCAAACCCCCTAACACACTTTCTGAGGCTACCTGAGGAGATCTGTAGTAGGAAGAGTTATATTAGTAAAAGAAATGTTATGTATGCATATACAGTGTATATATACACAGACTGTAATTATAGAACTACAAAGTGTATATATGTGTGTGTGTGTTTGTGGTTTGATTTCACACTGGCTCTTGCCACAAGAGGTCAGGCCACAAAAAGGCTTCCCCTGCTACCCTATAACAAAGCTCTCAGAGGCTACTTTTGGGTGGTGTACCTCTTGATGAGAGATTGTTGACTGCTAGACATACTTTTATGATGCACTCGAATAATTGGGGGGTGGGCATCATTGGACTGAGAAAAGTAGGATGGTCTTTTAGACGAATTGCCCATCATCTAGGTTGTTCTGACATAGCTGTTAGGAGGTGTTGGGAGCAGGAGTTCCACAAGGGCAGGCACACATGGCGAACAGGCTCTGGGCGGCCTGGACAAACCACCAGTAGAGAGGATAGTTTGATCCACCAACAAGCACAAGCAACACACACCAGTCTGAACCATTTCCAGACACTAAGCAGAAGGAAATGTGTTGTCACGGTGTCCATTACATGTCCTGCACTGAAGACACCATTAATTCTGACCAAATCCCCAATCCCATTTGCTGAAATGCAGCCCCAAACTTGCAAGGAACCTCCATCATGCCTCACTGTTGCCTGCAGACAATCATAATTGTACCACTCTCTATCGCTTTGGCAAACAAACTGCCTTCTGTTACAGCCAAATATTTCAAAATTCATCACTCCAGAACACCTACTGGCATTTTTCTGCACCCCACTTCCTATATTTTGTTCATAGTTGAGTCACTTGGCCTTGTTTCCACCTCAAAGGTATAGCTTTTTGGCCACAATTCTTCCATAAAAACCCCTTCTGGCCAGACTTAATAGTAGATGGGTGTACCTGCGTCCCACTGGTTTTTGTCAGTTCTGAACTGAAGGCACTGCTGGATATCTTCTGATTTAGAAGGGAAGTAAGCATGATGTGTCTTTCGACTGCTGCAGTTTCCTTGGCTGACCACTGTGTCTGCGGTCCTCAACATTGTCTTTCTTTGTGCTTCTTTAAAAGAGCTTGAACGGCACATCTCAACACCTCAGCTTCCTTTGAAATCTTTGCCTGGGAGAGACCTTGCTGATGCAGTATAACTACCTTGTGTCTTGTTGCTGGGCTCAGTCTCGCCATGGTGGGAATTTAGAGAACACAAAGTCAACACCTTGAACTCTCTATGTTCCTCAAATCATTCTTGAACATTTTTTGCTCAATAGCCTGCTGAAAGCGGCCACAGCCATTAGGGATTACCATTGTTATCAAAGGGTTTATGTAGTCTGTAGAAATATTTAGGTAAGCAATACATATCAAAATAACATCCACATAAATGTTGTACCAGGGACCAAGATTTCCCAGCAGAGCACAGCTCAGCTCATGCTGCTGCCAGGGTCAATCAGTTCAGCTGTTGGTGGCTTTAATGGTATGGCTGATTGAGAAGGAATTGGACATGTAGCATACTATCACTCAAGGAAACTTACAAATGTGCAACTTTTTCAAAATCACATTTTTCTTGTATTTGTACTCACTGAGTACGGTAAGCTGGTGTGATCTGTCTTGGACCTCCTGTTGCACTCTCTTGGCTAGAGCCATCTGTGTCACAAGAAAGTTTATTGTCGATTTCATCCTTAAACATGCTTTCAGAGGAGCAGTTTCCCAGACTAGACTGGCTGGACAAAGCTGAAAAATGGCAAGACATCAAACAGTGCATCATATAGTTTAGTAAATAGTAAGGTTTCAATCTATAGAGCTAAGTGAAGCATGACAGTGGAAATGTGTTGCAGGTAGTACCATGTGGAAGTGTCTGATTGCCCTTGCGCAGAACAGATGGCCTCTGATATGTGAACTGCCGTTGCTGATAGCTTGCTTTATCACTGGTACTCTGAAGTCAAATAACAAATGACTTTGGATTATTAGGGTGTTATACACTAACTTCCATCCATTATGATAACTACTGGAAACATTATTTGGGAGGTGAACTATTCGCAGATAGAGAGTGTATGTATATCCTACGTATATATAGTGATATATATTATATATCAGTTTATATTTTCTTAAAAGCTTTTAATGGTTTAGGTCCTCAGATTGTTAACGTGTTACGTAACCATATGTTTCAAATAATTCTAAGACTTTAATATCATTAAGAGCTTCCTTACTCGCTCAGTTGGTGCAGCGATCTTATACAGTAGCCCAACACCGTGGTGAACCGATTCAAGTTCTGGTGGTGCCTTCTGGCTGGGTGGGGCATCACAGACAGATACAACTGGGCTTTATCTGACTGAAAGGAGGTTGGATGGGTGTATCATCCCCCGTTTTTGTAACAGTAACCTCTACTCAACCCTGAGGTGAACTGGTGTACCATTCAGGGTGTGTGCTTGCCTATGACCTGTGGATTCCAGAGATGGACCCCAGAGTCCCCATGACCCTGAACAATTGGTGAACAACCATTAACTAACAACAAAAAGGTGTTACTTATGTTACAGCTATTGAGAACCGACTAGACTGCAATATTAGCTCTAATTGCTCAAACCTGTCTTTTTATTTAAGCACGCAATCATACAGGTTTCTTATCAAAGTTATATTCATCAATAAATCAAATAAACATATGATATACAGCCATGTTAAAAAACAGATGTAACATGACAAAGTTAAATATATTAAAGTCAAGCTGCATTATTAAGCCCTACCTACTGTAATAGAGTGGTACTTGTAAGTTTTTATTTCCAAATAAATTTAACCTAAAGCATCATCAGATTTTCACACGTGTCCAATAAATGCATAAACGAACCCAATTAAACAAATGGAACAAAAATATTATATGTGGACATTTATTTACTGAATTGTCAGTGTCACTCAGAATGGTGCTTAGAATGGTGCACATTATTGACATCAGGTCAACAAACATCTTCATGATCCACAATTGCCACGGTTCCTCTGTGTTTCCAGTTTGTTTAATACTTGTTTAATCATGCCCTGTGCTATATACCTACATCGTTTTGTTCTGGGGGTTTTTTACCTGTAAAGTGGCTAATCTGTAAAAACTTAATGCAGTATGCAGTTTTATGTAATCAGGTTATTTAAATCTGAATTACAGTATCATTTCAGAGGACAGGCTACAATAAACAAACAAAACACATAAATATAAGGCAAACATATTTACACTTTAACTACTAATGTAGTGGAAAAGCGCCATACATTTCCTTATTTAAAAGAGTCAAAGGTTTCCTTATTGCAATACTGTTGAGCCTCTGTGTACTGAACAGTAAACGTTTGTACATCTGTTGCTCAGTGAGGGCTGGGGGTTGGGGAGGGGGACTCTGAAAGTGCAGTGACCTCTATAATCTTAAATGCGCCACTCATACTATGAAGCTATGGTTTCTGCACTGCTTTCTTTATTTAAAAAAAAACGTTTACACTTATCACAATATTATACAATCATTTAAAAATCAGAAACATACTTACATGTTTGTTACTAGTAACATTCACCGAAATAAAGCTCCAGCTAATAATCCATACAGGGGAAAATTGCATATTTAGGTGTCTTTGTACCTCTTATTGGTCATGTTTGGTTTGTTGTGTCAGAAGGCATTTGAGTTTTATTTTAAATGAACAAAAACGTTTAAAATATACGTTTGCCCAAAAGAATTTCTATTTCAGTAGCTGCAGGTGAATAACTCTAACTGACAATACATGTTACCAAATCCAGGCCTTTTACCTTACTTATGATGCACCGAGTGGAGGTCAGAGGTGAACTGCTTGGTGTGGCCTTTAGCTGTGATCTGGAAATACCAGATGACTCTTCCTCCAAATGATGAAATTGCCACTGGTCTTTTGTACTTTTGCTACTACCTTGACCTCCTCTTGTTTCAGCACCATTCTGAAGCATATCTAGGGTCACATACACAGCAAGTCACTATCCAATAATAAACAATTAGAAGAGTCAGTCACAAAAAAGATATCTTCACTAATGAGAAACCGCATTCGTTTCTTCTAAAGTGAACACAAATGCAAAGAAAAATTCGACTTTTGATTGATTCTCATGCTTATCTCCTCCTGAAAAAAAAACTGAGCTCTGAAAAACCTCTCATCCATAACAATAGATTTTTCTAACATGCAAGCCCACCAATGCAGGTCAATGCAGGGAGTCCTGGTGGAGCCCTTGGGCTGTGTTGAGTGTCACATGCAGGCACAATTGGCAGTTCCTGAGGGAGGGGATGCCAGTCATGGGATCATGCCCTGCACCTACCCAGTTCTGCAATGGAATGGCCCTAGTCCTGTATTCTCTGGGGACAGGTTCAGGAGCCCCTGCAACCCTGACTGGCAATGAGTGGGGTTAAATCCCGTTATTCCATTTCCATTTATTAAAATTGTTTGTGGTTTTGTTTAGTTTAAACTTAACCTTATTCTTCACAATTTGAATTTTTTTCCATCCCAGAATTATAAACAATCTCATATAAGCGTAATATGCTTTATTCTCACAATACTCTATATTCATTCTTTAATGAATGTGATAATGAATGCAATACATATCTTATACAATTATGCATTTGCATATTAAGAAGCAGACTTTCTCAAACTAATTTGCAAGGAGAACCATTAAATCCATTATTAAGAAATAATAATAATAATAATAATATGGAAACCATGACTCTGCTTAGACAAGGCTGTAGTCTTCTCTGTAGGAGTTTCACCTAGCATTTCCAGATTTGCTTCTGTTTTTCACCATTCGGATCGGATATCCGAATCCGATTGGATCAGACAACAACCACAAAGCAAACATCATAGAAGTCTGCTCCTTCATTGCCCTTCTTTGTTGCAGGGATGTGTCAATCATCTCCTGTACGGTCTTTCATGAATAAGAATACCTTAATATTGAATGCATGCCATATTACTCTCCACATCAATGACACTAGTTGGTGTGTACATCCACCTATGTAACCCACTGATGACTAACACTCAGGCAGCACAGCAACAACTGGCTGATCAGATTATTAAGGTTGAATTCCAACAGGAAACCAACATCTCAGATCTGCTCTTCCACACTGGTACTCCACAAGGTTGCATGCTTTCTTCCCTGCTCTACTCACTTTACCCTAACAAGAGTGTTTCTGAGAGTCACTCCATCAAGCTAATTAAGTTTCTTGGTGTGTCACATTTCAGACAATGTGTCCTCATACAGAAATGAAATCTGTCGTCTGGTGACATGGATTGATTCCAACTGATTAGAGCTTAAATGAACTTTCCAGAACTGGGGAAATAGTCACTGATTTTGGCAGTAAATGTACACTACTCCTTCCAACAAAAATGAAAAAGGCTTTGCTGGACTGCACATGTGTATATTACAACATCTGAAAAAATATAAGCTGCCACAGAAGCTACTGGTTCTGTTTTACACAGTTACAACAAAATCTGTTATCACATCATCCAACTCTGCTTGGTTCAGCTCTGCAACTTCTCAATCCAAGTGCAAACTACAGCGCATTGCTCTCTCTCCTGGTAATATATATGTGCAGAGTGAGAAACGAGTAGGTAACATTAAGGCTGACCAAAAACACTCCAATTTCTCTCTGTTCCAGCATTTATTTCAAATAGAAAACCACAAATAAATGTTAAAACCACAAATAAATGCACATTTGCATAGCTTTTTCCAAGGCAATAGTCCTCCAGGGCTCCTTCTACAGCCGATCCACAACTATACACATAGTACTCCTTAAAACTCCTTAAGCAGCCTTAACATTCTTTGCATAACACCATGTAAATTGCACAAAATATTGTAAATACTGCAGTCCCACCAAGTCAACAAGAGTATGTGTGTAGAGATAAGTGTGTTCTTAATTTGTGTATTGCTTTCTACTGTGACACCACACCAAGTGGAATTCATTTTACTTTTTACTTCATTCCACCTTACAAAATGTGGAAAAGTTCAAAGGGATGTGAGGTTGGCTATTATATGGTTATTTTTCTAACAATATATAAAAATTGCAAGTGGTCTGCCTATATTGTTAGAAACATTTTAATACAATTATTGAATTGCTTCAAAAGAAAGACCTACAAAAAAAGTGTTTATCCCGTTCCTGATTTCCTATTTGTTTGCCCCACTTAAGTGTTTCGGAACATCAAACCAATTTAAATATTACTCAAAGTCAACACAAGTAAACACAAAAAGCAGTTTTTAAATGAAGGTGTTTATTATTAAGGGAGAAAAAAATCCAAACCTACATGGCCCTGTGTGAAAAAGTGATTGCCCCTAAACCTAATAACTGGTTGGGCCAACCTTAGCAGCAACAACTGCAACCAAGCGTTTGCGATAACTTGCAAAGAGACTTTTATAGCTTTGTGGAGGAATTTTGGCCACTCATCTTTGCAGAATTGTTGTAATTCAGCCACACTGGAGGGTTTTCGAGCATCAACGGCCTTTTTAAGGTCATGCCACAGCATCTCAATAGGATTCAGGTCAGGACTTTGACTAGGCCACTCCAAAGTCTTCATTTTGCTTTTCTTCAGCCATTCAGAGGTGGACTTGCTGGTGTGTTTTGGATCATTGTACTGCTGCAGAACCCAAGTTTGTTTCAGCTTGAGGTCATGAACAGATGGTCGGGACATTCTCCTTCAGGATTAATTGGTAGACAGCAGAATTCATAGTTCCATTAATCACAGCAAGTCTTCCAGGTCCTGAAGCAGCAAAACAGCCCCAGACCATCACACTACCACCACCATATTTTACTGTTGGTAATAATGTTCTTTTTCTGAAATGCTGTGTTACCTTTACGCCAGATGTAATGGGGGACACAACTTCCAAAGAGTTCAACTTTTGTCAGTCCCCACAGAATGTTTTCCCAAAAGTCTTGGGGATCATCAAGATGTGTTCTGGAAAAACTGAGACGAGCTTTAATGTTCTTTTTGCTCAGCAGTGGTTTTCGTATTGGAACTCTGCCAGGCAGGCCATTTTTTCCCAGTCTCTTTCTTATGTTGGAGTCATGAACACTGTCCTTAACTGAGGCAAGTGAGGCCTGCAATTCTTTGGATGTTGTTGTGGGGTCTTTTGTGACCTCTTGGATAAGTTGTTGCTGTGCTCTTGGGGTAATTCTGGTCGGCCGGCCACTCCTGGGAAGGTTCACCACTGTTCCATGTCTTCGCCATTTGTGGATAATGGCTCTCACTGTGATTTGCTGGAGTCCCAAAGCTTTATAAATGGCTTTATAACCCTTTCCAGACTGATAGATCTCAATTACTTTCTTTCTCAATTGTTTTTGAATTTATTTGGCTCTCGGCAGGATGTGTAGCTTTTAAGGATCTTTTGGTGTACTTCACTTTGTCAGACAGGTCCTATTTAAGTCATGTCCTGATTGAGGACAGGTGTGGCAATACTCAGGCCTAGGTGTGGCTAGAGACAGTGAACTCAGGAGTGATAAACCATAGTTAAGTTATGTTTTAACAAGGGGGGGAGATCACTTTTTTACACAGTGCCATGTAGGTTTGGATTTTTTTCTCCCTTAATAATAAAAAACACCTTAATTTAAAAACTGCATTTTGTGTTTACTTGTTTTGTCTTTGACTAATATTTAAATTGGTTTGATGTTTTGAAACACTTAAGTGTGACAAACATGCAAACAAATAGGAAATCAGGAATGGGGCAAACCCTTTTTCACACCACTGTAGCTTTCAGGTGACATTCAATTACATTGTTGAATTTATTGTGAAACCACTTTCTGGAACTTCGGAATTAAACAGATTTCTAGAATCTTGTACTGTAAACATAGTTCTGTTTAGTTTAGTTTTATAATTATATGATAATTTTTGATGAAGTTATGAAAAACTATCCAAAATATGAAAAATGACTTTTAATGAAATAATATTAAGAATATTAAGTGAAATATAAAATATGGGACCTTAAGTGGTAAATGTAAGAAGAAGCTATTACATAAAGAAGCATCCTCGGATAGATGCTGGAGCACCATAACCCTGACCAGACAAAGTGGGGTTAATATTCTGGAATTGTAGAAATAACATGGAATCCCTCATAATCCAGCATACACAGTTGTTGAGCACATTTCTGTTCCACTTAAATAGGATTTACTGCACAAGTTCAATGACTTATTTTTGTCTGAGAGATACTACGGCCTAATGACATCCACAACAGTAAGAAAACAAAGGTCATATGAAGACTTTAACATGAAATCTGTAATTCAATTGTGTATTTAAAAAGTTTTGGACATACAATGTAGACATTACGTGAATATAACAATCTAAATCCCAAAACAATGGTGACGTTGTTAATGTAAGCTCTACTTCACTGCAAGCACAAAAATAATTTCCAGTGGTTCTGCTTGTGGTAACTCAGACATTATTCTGAACCAAGAAATGTGTATATGCACTCTTGTGGTATTGCACAGGTGTTCACTAAACTGGTGATGAGGGAAGCAACCTGTGGACCACAGGAAAGTTTGCAGATGGAAGCAACACATATACATTTCCGCCTGTGTATAGGGCCCCCCGTGGTTGAGGAAAAAGAAAGTAACACTGTTTACTTACAATAACTTCAATATTTTACAATAATTACTTCCTCTCTTGTACAAATGAACTTATTTCATTTTTTCTATCACTGGATTTGTCTTTACTATACTGTTTCCAAAAAGATTATCTAAGACAATAATATTAATGGTATGATGCTACAGAATTAAATAAAGTATTACTAATAAAGGAAGTAAATAGGGATTAAAGTGATTTATGGACACAGCTGGCTTGAGATCCATGAAATAATAAGTACAGATAGTTGTACTGTTTAATAACACCAACCTCCTTCCATAGAAATATGGTTCAAATACTGATAACTAAAAGCAGATCTGCAAATTAAAAAATGAAAATAAAAAAAGGTTTCACCCTTTAGAACATTGCTGCCGTTGTGGTTTTGTTTTCATGTTTAAGCATGTATTGGCTTTGTGTCTTCTTTCTCATAGGTGACAGGTGACATTTAAAGGCATGTAACCACATAAATGTCAGATTTTTTTTTTAACTTGGGGGTTTTTCTAAAAACACAAAACTTTGTCAGAAAAAATACGAATCAGAGGAAGTCTCCCGGGTGTCTTCAGGGGTGAACGGGTACATTTAATCATAGTTAAATATATTTCATATTCATTTTTAGTAGTGCAGTAAGATGTGCTCGTTGTCATTTAGCCATATAGTACTATGCAAAGTACTGAAATAATGAAATGGATCTTTTTATTATCAATCAAGTGCTTAATGGCATTGTGTATACGACAAAATGGCAAAGGCATTTCTTTTCTTTTTTTCTGATAAATTGGTGATAAACTACAAGACAATATTACGTAAAGGACACAGACAACAAATTGAATACAACCATAATATAGAAATAAATCTGCAACATTACTGAACATTATGTCCTAACAATGCAAATTCTGCTTATTTTGGACCTTATCCTAATTGTAAAATTGGCATGTCAGAATTTCTGCATACAAAGTCACACACGCTCAAATCAATTTAAAATTCTACTTCTTCTTACAAAATACTTATATTGCTTATATTTTTAATGCGTATAGCTACCATTATGGAGCACACAGTTAGTAAGATTGGCATTCTCTTTGGGAAAACAAATCATCCCCAAACATTCCCATAAACTTTTCAAAAATAAAATATAATATCAACCATAAAAGATGAAATATGTACTATGTATGTAATTAGCAGTGTTTCTAATACAGTTATCTAAAATACATCTGTATGCTTGTGCTGTATATTCAAAGTTAAAAAAAATACTTTGCATGGTGGCTCTGTGTATATAATGATTCTGACACATTTTAGTGCATGTACTAGCACCAGAATGGCTCGTTGGCTAATTCATGTCTAGCAGCACAGACTTAAGCTTCGTATCACAGCACGTTCTGTTTACAAACAATTTATGAGCAGCATAGACTGAACTCCAGGAGGACTTGGAGAGGTAGGGATGTGTTGACTCAATTCTGCCTAGCATGTTGAAGAAATAGTGTGTTACTGGAAATGTATTATTTCATATTTTCTGTTAGCAAACCAAATTCTAAAGGAAATATGTTTTAGCTTCTCTTCAGGTAGCAAGAAATTCTGTATATTAAATACAAAATACTGTACTTTTGGTTGAACTATCTGTGGTTGTTGTCTTTTGTAGTGTAATATATCTACATATCAAAATCAACCTGATGTCATTTTGTGCACATTTCTGTCTATAATTCAGTGTATATATTATATTTGCATCTGACAATTATTGACGCATATAAAACTACTGGTGTTCCACTGCAAGAGTTTTTTTTTTCTGTTCAGATAGCAGTCATTCACTGAAGTGAAATGTAATCTGCATTTCTCAGTCTGAATATAGCTCTCTCTCTCTCTCTCTCAGACCATTCATATGTTACTCATGTTAAAAATGCACAATATTCCTTCAAATATTCAAAGCTAAAAGAGGTAGCTAAAACTACTCAATAAAATCAATAAAAAGAACTCTGTACATAGATAAATAGCTGAAAACATGGTAGAGTGTTGACTGGTGTTGAGGAATGTATTGGCTCATGAATGTGTTTTATTTGGGTCATTCACAAATCTTATATAGAATACTGGCAGCATTTGCCAGATAGAGACTATCACTACTATGTTTCATTAAGCTAACTGCAATTACTCCTACAGTAATTTATCGGCTGCTATAATTATCACTTCTGGATTTACAGCATACATGTAATTAGTCATTATGCTATGTTACTGTAGCAATATACATATTATGCTGTATACCTGTTATTAGTAAATCAGTAAACATGTAAAAACAGCATACATAAACAGACATAATACAAAAACAAACAGAAAAAAAAGGATTTGCACCAGAAATCATTTGCATTTGGACATATTTATCGGCTAGCTAACAGACACCAAGTGATAAATCAGAGCTATACTAGTCAGACTGTCTAACACAGCGGGATGCTATAGTCATTAAGCTGAGCTTTTATTTGTCTTTATAACAGGACACATATAATGAAAGTAATACATGTGGAATTTTAAAACTACTTTTAAGAGACTGAAGAATCTTAAGAGTGAATCTCATCACCAATATTGTGAATTGGGGTGTGGCATGAGGCTGTAAAATTTGGCCCCAATGTGTGAAGCTTTTTTTTAAGCTAAATTGTAATATCAGTTTATTAAACAGAAATGGAAAACCATTCATCTACAATTAGGTTAAAACTCAAGTTTCTATTTCAGATTTGCCTTTATTTCAAATATATGTGTATGCAAGAAAATTGTAGTTTGGCAAATATATAGGAAGCAAGATATAATTATCATCACTGAGCTAGTGATAACAAAAATGAGCTGGTATAAGTAATACATTTTATCAAGGGAAAATTCTTGGTGGAAAATGGCTACTGTATAATGCTAGCTGAAATTATTAATTAGAAAGACACAAGAGTGTATGTGTTAATGCAGGTTCTGTAGGTTAACCTAAACTTCTTTGATCTGTTTCACTACAATACAGTAGTATACACAAACTTAAAAGTTAAATTATCCACACTATGGTTGACTGTAATGGTCAGATAAAGTATTATATACCGAAACCATTACAACAGATGATGCAATTTTTGTACTGTTTGATGACATTTATTAACCATTTTACAGTAAGCAATTTTAAAATAAGTAACTTTATAAAATACAATATTTAAAATATGAATATGACACTTCTGAATTAGAGTACAACATACAGCTTCCACCAACTAACAGTAAACAAGTGCAAGACAGTAGGAAGAACCATAACTAAACATGAAGAGCAGCCCTTCAGAATATTAGTCAGACTAGAACTGATGCAATTTTATTTTAAGTCAAAGCAAAACTAGCAACTCTTTTGAGGGTTGCTGCTGATGAAAAGTGCCGCAAACTATTTTTGTATATGCGATATGTTATGATAAAAATCTGGTCTCACTTCAAGCCACCCACTATTATTAATGCATCCTCAGCACCACCTCCAAATACCTGGCATTCTCATTACTAATATAACATATTTGTGTTTCAGTATGTCCAGTACACTTGAAATTCTGTGTAATTTTACTATTACTCTAATCAAATCTGTCAATGGTAATATTACAGTTTTGGGACTACTGATGAATTTTCCCCCTCCATATGAGGTGTAAATAGCTTTTTATATCATGGGGACTCATTCTGACTCAGTGCTTCCACTCGAGACTCTCGTTAACAGTCGATATTTTTCCAGACGATGAATTATATTCTCACTCATCTGTATAACTAGAGCGGATACATTACCTTCTAATTCAAACTCAGTTTGATACTAGACAGTCATTTGGAATATATCTGTGCAGTCTTATGTTTCAGATCTTCTGTATGCTGTGGGTTCCAGTTCCGCTTATTAGGTGGAATAAAGTTTACCAGTTTCACTTGCAATAAGGTCCAGACTGGATGTAATGTGTATCTGCTAATGCAAATCTGTTTTTGTTTGTTAACAGAAGCAGCCAGTATATCAGTATATATCTATCAGCCATGACATTAAAACCACTGACAAGTAAAGTGAAGAACACCGACAGAGTGATAATGTGCTGCTGGTTTTGA
Source organism: Ancistrus triradiatus (assembly GCA_025084515.1). Lineage (NCBI taxonomy): Eukaryota > Metazoa > Chordata > Actinopteri > Siluriformes > Loricariidae > Ancistrus > Ancistrus triradiatus. Next base: position 111,088 of record JAJAGP010002236.1, read on the forward strand.
CATTCATGGGGAAGTTACTTTGACACGTACCATGTACCTAAACATTGTTGTAGACAATGGCAGTGGCAGTGGTATTTCCTAATACCGGGGGACTTTTCCGGCAGGTTTATCCAACCTGCCACACTGCAGAAAACGTCCAGGAATGGTTGGAACATGACAAAGAGTTTAAGGTGTTTGGTCCTCAGATCTCAAACCAATTGAGGATCTGTAGGATGTGCTGGACAAATAAGTCTGATCGATGGAGGCCCCAACTCTCAATCTACAGAACTTAGAGGATTTGCTTCTAACACCTTGGTACCAGATTCCACTGAACACCTTCAGAGGTCTTGTGGAGTTCATGCCTTGATGCGTCAGAGCCTTAGCTGCACAAGGGGGACCTACACAATATTATGCAGGTGGTTTTAATGTTATGACAGATAGGTATGTTATGTATATAATATACTGCATATAATGTTAGTTTTCCTCTTTATTTCACTGGTAGTTGGCATAACAGATATTAATATCTATTTTATATTGGTGTACTTGGTGTGCATAGTAACATCACAGTATTTACACTAAGTCTACGTAGTAACGTCATTCTATTTACACTACGTGTATTTACACTAATTATAACTATACACTAACTATAGTCACCTGATTCACCATGTAGGGTTAGTGCAAGTAGCCAGGCTGTGTGGGTTTTCCACTTAGTACAAATAGACACCTGATTTTATATCTACATCTTATACAGAAAATCCCTCCAAAACTTGTGCACTTCTGTACTGAACTGTCTATAGAGAGCAACATGGGTGCAATGTAGTGACATATTCCCTTCATCAATCACTTTTATTGTACCATAGATCTATGATAAATGTATCTTACATACCATGTTCTTCAGTGTTTTTAGCAGCAGAACATTAACATCATGACACCTACTTTTAAATGGATCACAGTCTATCACAGTCTCACTGAGAGTAAGAGTTTCTCCATATAAAGAGGTTTCAGGTGACATTTCATACATTTTCAGAACTTAATTTAACTTACCTTTACCCTTGCCATATTTGACATGTCCCATGTGCTACTTTTAGAAGAAGCTACTTTTCAAATCCAGAGGATAGATCTACAGATCAGGGTGATAGAAACAGGACTATAACAAAGTGCTTGTCGAAATTTTTTTCAACATTACCTCCCACTGCTTTTCTGTCGTCTGTGTTTCCAGCAGGTTGCACTATGGTTTTAGCGTCTCTGTGGTGGAGGAACAATGTGGGTCCTGTCTGCAGGAAGGGAAACCATAGATTAAGTTCTCTAGTGTAAGAAACTAAATTCTCCTTTGTGACCTCATTTGTGAGTGTAATTTAGGAAATGCAACATTTCAGTTTTGTCGTTTTGCTGTGTCCCATGATGATATTTAGTAATCTGTGGCAAGAAGACCAAAACTGCATTTCTGGTGTCAAGCAGTTACATGTTTTTGGTCAAAATAAAAAGAGTCAGAAACATATATCTATATAACCATATTTTGTTATAAATACCCATTTATTAGGTCCATGATAAATCCATAAATCCATAATGCACAACAGAATTGTATTCAGCTATACATATATACATATATATATATATATATATATATATATATATATATATATATATATATGAAGCACAGGTGTCTCCTTTGTTGGATTTATTGCATTTCTAGATCTCTAGATCTTTAGTCTATGGCCTGTCAACCATAAAAATGTGTTTTATGATGGTGTCAGATAATGATGCAGACATATGTGCTGTTAGTGAATATGACAATGTAAATAAAAACTGCAAAGCATTTTACTAAAGTATGTCCTATAGCTGCTATAGGAATAAGTAAATGAATGAGGACTTACCTTGTTCTGTAAGTATTCATGCGTTTGAATAAGGACTGGTCGAATGATCTCTGATGGTTGGGTCAGCCCTTTTATACTGTTCCCGCTGACATTTAAACAGAACATTTTCCTTTATCAGCAACATGTTTGTTACGTTAATAATTTGCAAATTCACGTCAACATGCAATTTAGAAAACTTTACACAGTTTCACTCAGTGTGGTTTTGCACCGTCTACATTAGATTTTTTTTTTTGCGTGGACTATAAAATATGCCACATCCTTTGTACATGTTTAGCTAATAATAGATTAATTAATGCACACTGTCCATATATGCTATACATAACACTTTACATAATACAATATAGTGTACATAACTGTAGTATAATTTAGATGTAGATTCAATTATGATTCAAAGCACTAGGTATGTGTGCAATGTACAATGTATGAAAAGTGTGAATGAAACTTTGAGCTTTGTCTGAAGTCATCTTAAGATCTTTTTAAGGTTTTCATCTTATGATCTTTTAAAGTATTATATAAAAATGCTAGATTTTAAATCACATATGTCTACACATAACACTGACATCCACTGTGAAAAATCTGGAAGACGCCATTCCGGGACATTCCAAAAAACAAAAATACACACACAAAAAAACCTGTTACGTATTTGGAAAGTCCATTTACGATGAATGTGACATGACAGTACGGATGGGGGGAGAGGAGACTTATGTTCATCTGTACATTGCAGGTCATATTAGTTTAGAGTCGAGAAAAACAGCTTCATCCTGTTATTGGTTTTAGAACAATTTGTTCTCAACGTTCATCTGTGATCTAATGTCATTTACAAATACTCACAAATCGTGCTTTAGATATCTCAGCTAATGTAGAGAAAATCTGTTCTCTGCAATAATCTCTTAGTACGTTGTCGTGATAAAACAGGACAATATTTGAACAAGATGCAAAAATGTATCATGATCCAAGGTTCTGGATATGGTGTAAACCTTTTTCAAATAACTAAGTTTCTCCATTTGCACTGTATACACACAGGTTCAAGTCCTGCTTCTTTTATACCTATGCTGCAAATGGTGCATTTTCCCACCTTATAGCATGTTTTAAACTGTATTAATATGTCACTACTATCCATAGTTGGGGTTACACTTTAATAGCTTTTTTTTTTTTTACTGACACACAATCATTTTCTATAATCTGTTAAAATACCTCTCTTTTTAGTTCTATAATCGGTTTACCTATTGCTTAGATTAACACATTTGAAATGTTTTGCTTTTGAACCATTTGGTTTGTTGTTTTATTGAAAAGAAAGAACACACATCTACATAATAGGCATGCAAACTGGCAACGTCACTGTTTTTAAATCAATCACTTTCTCTGGATGTTTCTCAAAGGGTTTTATATATATGCTAAGATATACCTACTTATTTATCCGATTCTTCTCTAACATGCTGTCTATTTTATTTATATTTAACATGTAATAATTACTGTCTAGTCAGTCATCTTTTTTATACACTAATCTGTCGAATACAACAGGAACATGTACAATTACGGATGTGATTTCATATAGGAATTTTTAAATGCCTTACCGTCTGAAAACATCATGAACATCCTATATTATTTAAGCTTTTAAACTACCATACATTTGCTCAATCCAAGTGTAAAGGTGGCTGGAGATCCTCGAGGTTCCACCTATGTTTTAAATGATGATAAACCAAAACACAGTAACCTTCAGCATTTTATTCAAACATATTTTACCTGGATCTTCATTTAAACAAAGGGCAATGACAGATATTTTCAAGCAATTAAAGCATTTTATACAACACACAAGTTTCCTTAGGTTATATACAGTATAAAAACTCCAGTGGACCACTGTTCAACATCCATAATGTTCAATGTGGCTCGCATAAAAATAAAGCAACCTCATTCAATCCTTGTTTAAATAGTTGATAAGCAAATACTGGCCACTTTTTGTTCCATTTGGAGAAGGTACTATTTTGGTTGACGTTCAGCAAGTCTTGTCTTGTTAGCTAAAGAAGATTAGGGTTTTTGAGAAAATATTTAATTTTTATTTTTATTGATTAACTAAGTGAGATAAATATTGACCATGTTAGTGATATGCCTTTGCACTATAGTATATCTTAACATAGTAATGGTGGAAAGTAACAAGATGCATTAATTACATTACATTCACTTATTTCACATATGGGTACCCTTGGTTTGCTTTTTGTGAGTGGAATCCCCTGGCAAGGGAGAAGAGGATGCAAAAACCCACAGTGCTTGTCCCGAACTTCATGTGTTGGTCACCTCAGAACCTGGCCTTAACAGAACCAATAACCAAGAATGCAACCCTTTAAACGACAGACCTTACCTAGCTAGATGTGGGATATAAACCAGAATATTAAAACATATTTTCATTCTTACATGCTGTTACATGCGGTCTTCTTGCTATATTTTTAAGTGCTCTGTTACCACAGGCTGAATATTACTATGAGTAAGCATATGTTTAAAATTCAAAGTAATTAAAGGCTTTGATATGCCATGGCGGTTGCCACATCACTTAGCCAGTGAGCTATGAATGCTATACATACTAGTGGTGTGGTCTGCGTGATACACAGGTACACAGAGTATGCCTGCTAGAAAACCACTAAGATTTGAGTATTGAACAGAAAAGTAGTATGTACTGGTCATTACTACAAGTGTACGTTTTAGCATAAGAAAAAAGTACTCACACTAAAACCCAGTTCTGAACAGCTAAATACGAGCCATATAGGCATTACATTGAATTACTTATACAAACTGCAAATTGCTGTTGAAGATTCCTCGGTGCATGAAACTCTGTAAAACTGCTAAAAAAATAATCATGATGAAAAAGTCAGGTGTTTTGTATTGTGCAGACTGTTACTCTTGCTTGCTGTGGATGGTATGCAGTGGTTTATGTGTAATTCACTAAATTAATTTTGAATAGGTGAATTTTGCAGTCAGCATTCCTGACTATGCTGTCCAACATCAAAAACTATTTTATGTTTCTATGATAGCTGTGTCGCAAGTAATTAGTAAAAAAGTAATTAATACATCAAATTCTAAAATGTATACGCCACCCTATATAGTAAATACCTCAGGTGAAATGAACTTTCCCAGACTGTCTCGATGGATAGACTATGACACTGATACATACAACATCAACAGTTGCTCACAAACAAGAAATGTACTGTTTCATGTAATACATCAGGTTAAACCATTTTTTCACACTGGATGTATTTCTCTTTTTGTCTTCAAGTCTCATGTTGTCTAATAAGACACTTTGCTACTTATGCCAACTTTTCCCTAATTATCTTATGTCATTTGGATGGCCATACCATTATCTTTACTTTAGTTATAATTTAAGTACTTTTACTGCACAAACCTCTGACATAGGCAATTAAATACTGACCCCTTTAATCCTGGTTGAATGTCAACAATTCTTTATAGCTGGAGGACAAAACATGAAACCAACTTTGTGGAGTGGGAAGAGGGCATAGATAGGCATGGATTGTATATTTGTGTTGTTTAATCTGGAGCATAATATTGCATCTTGTATACATTAATTGTATTCCCTGAAAGGTTTGTTGGGGGGTACCCATAGTAGTGGGGTACTTTATGAATACTATCCACATGTGTGACAATGTTAATACATGACAGCAGAGTGTACTACTACATAGACTGCTGGACAAACTTTTAGAACACCCCCATTTTTCAGTTTTATTGACATTTAACCAGATACCACTACTTTCCAGTAAATAACCGGAAATGGTACAAAGGTAAACAGAAAACCTAAAGAGGTTAAATAGGTTTATGTTGATAAGAACGTCAAAATAATGTACATTTCAGAATTATTACATCAAATAATGTGTCTGTTTAAAAGCACTGTTGGAAAATACTGTTAGTACACCCTCTAGGACAGTGTTTGCACAATATTTCACTACAGGATGTCTATTGCTCTTGTAATGGACAGAAAGAGCTAGCACAGCGTTTGCACTGCCATGCAATCCCCATTGGTATACCCTTAGTTGGTCAGGGGTTCATCATACAGGAAGACAGTGATGCCCCAAGCTATATCAGAACTACCTTAGAAGACAAGAACAAGACACTAGTCTTTAAATTATGGAATAGCCAGTACAGTGTTCAGACTTAAACCCCATATAGCTGTCTTGGGATCAACTAGATCAAGGATAAAATTATAGCAACCTAAAAGTGCCACACATTTGTGGGAACTTGTGCAACAGTGATGGATTTCCGACATGCCTCAAGATTGTTCTGCAATTATGAGAGGTGGCTACTTTTTTAAAAGTACAATTTGGTTAAACAAAACAATTTCATGATTTCATTTCTTTATCTCCAGTTGTTTATTTATTTGTAGTTTTTGTTCAAGGAACACAGAGACATTAAATCGCTTAAATATCCCCCAAAAATACAGGTGTTCTAAAACTTTTGACTGGTAGTGTACCTTTGTACTACTTTTTTTCTAAAATTAAGGAATTAGACAAGCCTACTATGTGATAATGCTAACTACTAACAGCCATGTGTTATAGCTAGAAAGTAAGGGATGTAGCATAAAACATGTCATAACTACACATCTACAGGACAAGACTGAAGCTAAACGAACAGTTCTAAATGCTGGTTGGCATTGCAAACCAGATTTGTTCAGTGATCATCTGTCAAATTTAACCTCCTGAGACCTCGCGTCCCCACATAAGGACATGATGTTTTGGTTTGCTACCCCTCATACTTCATTCTGCTTAACTCATTTGTAGACATACTCGAGCATTCACAAAGACAAAAATACCTCCTGTTCAAAGACGGTGCTCAGTTTTTATGCATAAAAAAAATCAGAGCTCCGAGGAGGGTAATGTGGTCTCAAGAGGTTAAAATAAATGTCAATATATATTACCTGGAATGCAGGTAACATAAACAGGAAATAGCTCAGTGTGGAAAACACCTTCACACTAATCCAGACACCTTTATTCAAACCAGTGGTAAATACTGTGGCGTTAACATTTCTATATCTACAAATCTTCCTAAAACTCCTTCCCTGCTGTAATTTTCAACTGCTCATAGACTCCTATAGTACCTACTCATAATACATGCAAATGGATGAGGATTCTTTTGAGGATTTTTTGTTTGAGAACAAATATACAGACACAACATTTGCAGAGGTGTTTGTATATTTTTATTAACCTGGAAATAATGAATATAAAATTCTGGTTAAAATAGTCAACTTGTACAGGATACTAAGATGCTTGATGCACTTCAGAACTTCTGAACTATAAATCCTTCCATGTGCAACTCATTTATAGAAACGTTTCACTAAATAGCTTTTCACTCATTCTCAAGTTCCCTGCTTTACTCCCCACTTATTCTGGTCAGGATTGCAGGGGGTTCCGGAGCCCATGCTGGAATTGATCCCTGGATGGCGCCAGTTCATTTCAGGGCATCTTCACCTCGCACCCAAACTTCACATTGCAAGCCTAGCCTGGGGTTCAAACCCAGGTCTCCAGAAACTGATGTTTAAATTAGCATTGATTGTTTTTCATTCAAATACAAATTCATGCGTTAAATCATTCATTCATTTTCATTTTCTTAATTTAATTATTGGATTCTATTACTTATTTTATGTATATCTTAAGTACTATTCATTATTATACTATTGGGTGGATTGTTTATTTTAAAACAAATTTCAGTCAATTTGAAATATTTTATATATTCAGATGTTTGACAAAATTATATATGAAATACTCGTCATTTTAACATGCTTTTTGCCTTAGAGATTCCAAAAAATGTAATTGTTTGTGTGTGTGTGTGTGTGTGTGTGTGTGTGTGTGTGTGTGTGTGTGTGTAACTAAATGACGTTATCACAGTTACGTTAAACATAGACAATAGATACGTAATAGGGATGACAAAATCTAAATAATTGCATACCTTTAGCTTCATTCATCCCAATACATGTATTTTTAGGTTTTAGAATATGCAAATACTGTGTCTATGTTTTGGCTCATTAGTGTATTTTGCTTTTTAATCATATTTAGAGTGATGTTACCTACTTACTAAAGTATTATTTTTAGTTGTGCTAGATGAAAAGGAAAGCTCTGCTGTACTTTAGAGTAAACTTCAGTGTACATACATTAATAGCTGTGCAACCTCCTGCTGATTTGCAACTGTTTTACACTAACTTCAAGTTTATTGACTACACTAAGGTAATTGACAGTAAAGTCCTTGCACCCCGTCTTCTCCTGCTCACAAAAATGCCATGGTAGGCTAATGCGCTCAGTAGTTCCTCCCCAAATGCATGTCAGATAAAAAGGAAACTTTAATTACAGAATCTCTGTTTACAGGGAAGAACTATGGACTACACAGGAGCTGCTTGGACACCTTATGTCCATAGGGCACGTGGACTGCATATTATAAACTTCAGAACTCAAATTAAACAGTAAACTGAAGGAATTAGCAGGGTTGTTGTGAACACAAGATCGTATTATACAAGAGTGTGCATTATTCTTTAAAATGATGGTATTATCCGTACTTTTGACACTTAGCCTAATATTGTAAACCAGACCTATCACACATTGATATTGAACAGCTGTATTATTATTAGGCTATTATTATTGTTGTTGTTGAACAGAGCTATGTCTAGTATTCCTGTAAACGGATAAACAAACCAAACGTGCGTGGATTTTAAACGGTCGAGGGGGGCGTGTAGGCTCCAGTGTGGAGAGAGTAAGTGAGCAAGCCTGCGCCAGAAATCTGTGCGTTTGACCGCTGGGATACGATGAACGCTCAACTAACTGCTAAATTTAGATGCTGAGCACCAAAGCGTCGTGCAAGAGCTTAATGTCGGCGGGATAAGCTGCAGTTGAAAGCGCGACAGAAGAGCTCCATTGCGGCTATGCGGCTCTGCACGTCCTGAGCACAGAACAGATCCAATACAGAAGAGAGGAAAGGCATGGCGCAGGGGAACCACTTCTTAAACATCCCCAAACAGGAGGGCGTTTTTACGACCATAAAGAGCGGTCGAGCCGGAGAGCAACGCGACGATTCGGCGGTCGAAGACGAGGATGAGGAAGAAACCGAGGAAGACGTGCGGCTCATCCCGCGGTGCTCTCCGATCCCGAGGAAGCGCGGTCACTCGATTGCAGACGAAACGGCGGAGTATATGCGCATTCGCCTGGTCCTGTCGAGGAGGGTGTCGTTCGCAGACGCCACTGGAGGAGACCTGGTGGACGTCCGAGAGTTCGTCGCATTCGGCTCTGATGATGAAAATGACGACTCTAACTGGGAGGAAGAAGAGGCCAAGTGTCGTAGGGCTTACCTCGAACCCGTCTACCGCATATGGCCTGAGTTTAGTGGCCACTCTGGAAGCGACCTGACGCAATCCGTCCGTGCTAATAAAGTGGATGTGGAGAGTGTAACCGCTGTGCCAGAGGATCCCCTGGCTTTCGATACTCTCATCTGCGTCCTTAATGTATCTTACCACAAATGTGTTTCTGTCCGATTCACCATGGACGGCTGGATCACTCACTCCGACTGTCCCGCCCAATACGTGCAAGGATCCAACCAAGAAGACACCGATAAGTTTTCGGCCAGGCTGTCGTTCTCCGAGCCCTATCTCTTCAACGGAGCGCGGGTCGACTTTGTAGTGCGCTATGAAACAGCTGATTGCGAATTCTGGGCCAATAACTCAGGACGAAATTATTCAGTCACCCTTCTCGTGTCGCATGAAGACACAAGCCAAGTCAACCAGGTGGACGCTCAAGAAGTCCGAGGTATACTAAAGCCACCAAGATACAGGTAAATCCTGTGCAAATTTTAGTCTAGCACCCAAAAAATTTTGATTCAGTGGAAATGAAGGAGGTATATTTTTTCCCATGAAAGCAGATAACATTCTTTTGGTCAGTGTACCATAAAGGTTAGGTTGACTTTATGGCCCCCTTAACAGTGCAGTTCCCTATGGAAATAGGCTAGAAGGTGGAACATGGTTTGAAATTGTGATGATACATTTGTCATTCTAACTGTGAATAGGTTACCAAGAACCACTACAATATTGATGCAACAAAAAACTTTTGGAGCAGCAGAGCATTTTCACCTATATACAAGCATTTATGTACACTCACTGGCTTCATTAGATACACATGTTTGTCTGCTCCTTTACACAAATATCTAATCAACCAATAACATGGCAGAAACTCAGTGCTTAGAGGTATGTAGAAATGATCAAGAAGACCTGCTGAAGTTCAAACCAACCTCAGAATGGGGGTATTTCAGAAACTGCTGATCTGCTTATATTTTCACGCACAGACATCTGTACGGCTTACAGAGAACGGTCAGAAAAAGAGAAAATATCCAGTGAGCACCAGTTTTCTGGGCAAAAATGCCTTGTTGTTAACAGATGTCACAGGAGAATGGCCAGACTGGTTTGAGTTGATAGAAAGGCAAAAGTAACTCAAATAACCACTAATTACAATCAAGGTATGCTGAAGAGCATCTCTGAATGCACACCACATAGAACTTTGAAGAAGATGGGCTACAGCCGCAGCAGAAGATCATACCAGGTGCCACTCCTGTCAGCTAAGAACAGGTAACTGAGGCAATTTGAACAACAGATGATTTGAAAACATTGCCTTATCTAATAAGTCTTGATTTCTGCTGCCACATTGGACAGTAGGGCCAGAATTTGGTGTAAGAAAACATAAAAGCATGGATCTATCCTGCTGCTGATGGTGGTGTATTGTTGTGGGGGATACAGTATTTGGTTGGCATTCTTTGAACTGAGCATCGTTTAAATGCCACAGCCTATCTGAGTATCTGAGTATTGTTGCTGACCATGTCCATCCTTATGTCTACAGTGTACAGTGTACCCATCTTCTGATGGCTACGTCCAGCAGGATAAAGCTAAATATCACAAGCTCAGATAATATCAAATTGTGTTCTTTAACATGACAATGAATTCACTGTACTCAGCACTGGCCTGCACAGTCATCAGATCTCAATCGAGTAGAGCACTTTTTGGGATGTAGTGGAACGGGAGATATGCATCATGTATGTGCAGGAACAAATCTGCAGCAAATTAGTGAAAAGCCAAAATCTGTGAGGAAAAATAACATTCTAACAAAAGTGAATAAAAAAATAAAAAAAAAAAACATGGCCTATTTCAGTCAGAACTGAAATAAATTGTAGTGTAATAAATAATGTAGGGCAGTCAGTCGGCCATAGCCAGGTCGCAGTTGGCATGGCAGGGACCACTCATTCTATGGCTTCATCGTGATCAGTTGCCTCACTGAGAATTATATCTTCAGCCATGTTATTGAAGCGTGATCCTAGCCATGTTAATGAAGCGTGTAAAGAGTAACTGGTATGCCCAGAAGACGGAAATTAAAAGTGCTGAAGCCCTGCTACAACGGCCAACAGCTCACACTGCTAGATGCAGTAGTTGTTCTCTGGTTTAGACAGCTGTCTACTGAAGTAAGCAATAGTGGAGCTGCATTTAGGTGCTTCGCTAAGCTACAAAGCTATTTTACATACTAATATGTCATGTTATTTTATATTTGTCAATTGTAACTATTTAAATAAATTGTAAATCTTACTGGCACAGATTTATTGAAGTTTGAGAAGTAATGTATGTTATGTCAGTAATGTTCTTGATTGACCGATTGACATAGGGTTATGAAGTTCCGTCCCTTTGAGAGGTCAACCAATCATCATGAGGAGGAGCTATGTGCCTTTACAAAAAGTGCACTGACGAATAAATGCCAATATGATTGCTGCCAAAATGCACCTGTCCACACTAGCAGTGAAGCTCGTTGTTTGTTCAGACTATTTTGGGGGCTTCAAAGGAGATTCTGAATGGAGGTTGAACTGTTTATTGGAAGGTGTTTGAGTTTAATGAACGAATAGCTTGATACTGCAGCAAGACATGTGATGACTTGAGTCACTAAATACTGCATTCCACCATGATTAAATAATTATATAGACACTTTCTTAAACATTTCAAATCCACATTTTAATGGAATTGTGGGGAAAGCTGGGCTTCCTGTGTAGTCTTTAAACAATAGCCTATCATACGCAGTATATGCAGTTCTAGAATCTTTAAGAACTAACAGGTAGTTTGTTTTTTTAAGAGTGTGGGTACTTTCTTTGATGTAATGATTACTGTAGCTACTTCATGCTACACCTTCACCTACATGTAACCCTAACCGTAACCTCAGTATGGAGATCTTTTGAATCTTTTTGTTTTTCAAAAGAAAGTTGCAGTTTCTGTTAAAGAAATCAGTTTCCCCATGGGGATCAGCAAAATGTCCCCACAATGTCAGATCTGTCTATCCCTGTGGGGACATTTGTTCTTCACAATGACATATAAACATGACCATATTCCCCACCCCACCCCCACTCCAAACACACACACACACACACACACACACACACACACACACACATTCTCTGTCTATCATTGTGGGGAATTTTTTTTAGATATAATGTTACTGTAGATAAGTAATGCTACATGAACACCTAAACCTAACCTTAACCTCAGTCACCTAAAGCAAATGTTTTGGCTATTGTAAAACAAAAAGTTTGGAAATCCATGTGGGGAGATTTTACCCTCATAATGATATATAAACTTGAAACCCCTCATACATGCACATAGGGACTGTACCATGTACGGTAGCCTAATACAGTAGTGTGAAAAAATGTTTGCCCCGTTCCTGATTTCCTATTTGTTTGCATGTTTGGAACATCAAACCAATTTAAATATTAGTCAAAGACAACACAAGTAAACACAAAACACAGTTTTTAAATGAAGGTGTTTATTATTAAGGGAGAAAAAAATCCAAACCGACATGGCTCTTTGTGAAAAAGTGATTGCCCCCCCATGTTAAAACATAACTTAACTATGGTTTATCACACCTGAGTTCACCGTCAAAACCACAACTAGGCCTGATTATTGCCACACCTGTTCTCAATCAGGACATGACTTAAATAGGACCTGCCTGAAAAAGTGAAGTACACCAAAAGATCCTTAAAAGCTACACATCCTGCCGAGATCCAAATAAATTCAGGAACAATTGAGAAAGAAAGTAATTGAGATCTATCAGTCTGGAAATGGTTATAAAGCCATTTATAAAGCTTTGGGACTCCAGCAAACCAGAGTGAGAGCCAATGTTCACAAATGGCGAAGACATGGACCAGTAGTGACCCTTCCCAGGAGTGGCTGGCCGACCAAATTAGCCAAAGAGTGCAGCGGCAACTCATCCAGCGACGAACCAATAACAACATCCAAAGAACTGCAGGCCTCACTTGCCTCAGTTAAGGACAGTGTTCATGCCTCCACCATAAGAAAGAGACTGGGCAACAATGGCCTACATGGCAGAGTTCCAAGATGAAAACCACTGCAGAGCAAAAAGAATATTAAAGCTCGTCTCAATTTTTCCAGAACACATCTTTGATGATCCCCAAGACTTTTTGGAAAACATTCTGTGGACTGACAAGACAAAAGCTGAACTCTTTGGAAGGTGTGTCCCATTACATCTGGTGTAAAAGTAACACAGCATTTCAGAAAAGTAACATTATACCAACAGTAAAATATGGTGGTGGTAGTGTGATGGTCTGGGGCTGTTTTACTGCTTCAGGACCTGGAAGACTTGCTGTGATAAATGGAACTATGAATTCTGCTGTCTACCAAAAAATTCTGAAGGAGAATGTCTGGCCATCTGTTCCTGACCTTAAGCTGAAATGAACTTGGGATCTGCAGCAGGACAATGATCCAAAACACACCAGCAAGTCCACCTCTGTATGGCTGAAGAAAAACTAAATGAAGACTTTGGAGTGGCCTAGTCAAAGTCCTGACCTGATTCCAATTGAGATGCTGTGGCATGACCTTAAAAAGGCCGTTCATGCTCGAAAACCCTCCAATGTGGCTGAATTACAACAATTCTGGAAAGGTGATTGGCCAAAATTCCTTGGTTGCAGTTGTTGCTGCTAAGGGTGGCCCAACCAGTTATTAGGTTTAGGGGGCAATCACTTTTTCACACAGGGCCAGCTTTGGATTTATTTTCTCCATTAATAATAAACACCTTCATTTTAAAAACTGCATTTTATGTTTACATGTGTTGTCTTTGACTAATATTTAAATTGGTTTGATGTTCCGAAACACTTAAGTGTGACAAACATGCAAAACAATAGGAAATCAAAAACGGAACAAACACTTTTTCACACCATTGTATGTAACAGTAATATGATATCTCTACAAATAATTACCTAATTAATCAATTACACAGTTTAATTGCTTGTTTGATGTATCCCACTGAATTAACTGTATTTATGTTTTAAGTATTTATCTATTTTTCAAAGCAATATCTATTCAAAATGCTATACAAGAGCACATGTGGGGTCGGGGGTGTAATGGGTGTTCAAGGGGCACCCCCCTCTAGGGCCTGAGGATGCGATAAAGATAGGAAAGGTCAGGTTGATTTTATTGGCCCAGCATAGTCAATGAGTCTAATGTTGTTGGTAAGGATAATAGACAAATAGCACCCTAACGGGTTCTTAATTTTGTCACAGTAGGCAATTGTGCTAATGTTAGTGCTAATGTTAGTGCTAATGGTGTACAAACTGAGGTACTGAAACACAGGTCATTGGAAGGTCATAATGATCCTAAAGTTATAGATTTCAATTTGTTAGAATACACATAACAGCAATGAAGTAACAGCATACACACATGGGCACACATTAACAAAGACACAGAAAAACACAACCCTAATAAAGGCAGCTATCCTAGAGTGCATATGAGGTTTATAAATAGGGTAAGGGAGGTGTCAATTTCAGGGTTGGCACTTGAAAACCTAAGACTTGACCTTTTTGCAGAGCAGCTGAGTAGAAATATTAAGGACTAGTCTGAGCTAACCTCATTACAGGTGAAAGCTTTTGCCATTTTTAGGTCATTTTCTTGAGAAGAAAATACATTACCTTGCAAAAAAAAATCACAGTTTGGATACATCTAAGCAAATACTTAAGAACCTTTGACTGGATAATTACTGTAGTGACCGATATGTTTCAGCTGGCCACAATTCTATTAACCCTAACTGATGCAGTGAGTAGCTTATTGTTTCATAAACAACCATGTTCCCCTGTTCATGGAAAAGATGCTACTGGGTTTGAGGAGGATCAAATTATTCAAATAAATCAACAAGGAGATTGCTGAAATTACTGGAATTGGGGTAAGAATGTCCAAAGCATTATTAAAACCTGGAAAGATAGTATTGAATAGTCAACTTTGCGTAAGAAATGTCATTAGAAATAACTTTAATGAGATCACTTGAATGTTTGGTGAACTCAAATTGTAAAGAAATTGTCAGCAGAACACATGGCTATGTTTTATAGAGAAAGTAAGATCATTCAACACACACAGTGTGAAGAGAACTCACAGGATTGGGACTAAACAGCTCTATGGCCATGAGAAAACCACTTTTTAATGAGGCCATTTAAAATAAAAGGCTTCAGTTTGCTGGAGAGCAGAAAGATTGGACTCTGGAGCAATGTGAAAATGTTGGCAGGTCTGATGAGTTCAAACTTCACTATTCAAGAGTGATGGCCATGTCATGGTAATAAGGGAAGCGCATGAATCAGTGCATGCATCATTAATAGTGCCTTCAATTAGTCAAGTCTAGGCTCAGCAACACTATGTCACAATAAAATGAATGTGCTGAATGTCCTGGTTATCCCATCAACACTTTTTTCTTCCCTTATGACATGGGCATTTTCCAGGATGACCGTGCCAAGACTGATCAGGCTCAAATTGTGAAAGACATGAGGATTCTGTTTCACACATGAACTGGGCACCACTCCTGACCTTTACCCCACCGAAAGCGTTGTGGGTGTGCTGGAGAAGATTTATGGAGTGATTCAACTTGTCCATCATGAATGAGATCACAGGCAAAAATTAATGTCTGGATGGAAATAAATGTTGTGACATTGTGTAAGTTTGTAGAAAAATGTCCAAA